>JAAGAY010066581.1:1727-31942 GCA_011801015.1 Ardeotis arabs | reverse complement strand
CCAAGCAATTGAAACATTGAACACTGCTCAGCTTCCTACCACCAAGGGCATTTTTTTGTATTGAAAATTTCACTGACTCATCACTCTTCTTAAAGCAGACATTCTCAAATATACTGTAGTGGAACTGTACGCATAATGTACATATACACACATACTTTGCAAAAGCTAAAATAGATACAGAATCATAGAATCATTTAATGGTTAGGGTTGGAAGGGACCGTCAAAGGTCATCTAGTCCAACCCCCCTGCAAGGAGCAGGGACGTTAAGTCCTTACTCCTAGAACATACAGAAGATCTAATTGCTATGTATTTGGGACTGGTATTTATATCTAGAGGGTTTTGTAAGACTTTTTTATATTTGTGTATCAGGATCAGCCAAAATTGTAGTTAGTTTCTGACTGTATATGTAGAATCATAGAATCATAGAATGGTTAGGGTTGGAAGGGACCTTCAAAGGTCATCTAGTCCAACCCCATGTAATATGACCGATGCTTGTATCAGTGATTATGATGAATTATATATGAGATAGAATTATTATTAATAATACAATATTTATGATTATTTGTAAAGCAAAGGTGCTAAAAGCTGCTGATACTTCCATGAAAAAGTTAAAACTTATAGCTGTAATATATTGGTATCTGACTAGATGACTTTATTTGAAACAAACTGTGCCTACTTCTTTGAGGTCTTTTTACACTTTTTCTCTTTTATTCTTAAAAGCAACAATCTCAATATGGCTTCAGATGCCAAAGTGAAGAGTCTAGTGTAAAATATACAGAAAACACAAACTTGCTTCTTCTTTCTGTACTTGTGTACAAGGGTACAGTGTGGAAGGACAATATAAAGGCCATGTCAAGAACACCTAAAGGCACGTAACATAAGGTTATACAGAGGCTCAAAAAGCTCTGCAATGCTTTCTTTTTCAGCTGTGCTCTCATCCATGATACATTTCTTGTATCATTTGTCTTGATGTGCCTCCAGGACATGTTTCCCTTTCTGATTAGCTTGAACACAAGACTTTATTTAAAATGAAATATTCCTCTCCCTCCCCCGCCCCCCCTTAGAGGGATTAAAAGACAGATCATGGATAGAAACGTGCAGTTATTTCGATTGTAACTAAAATCTGTGAGATTGAAGGAAGAAATGAAAGCCCTATAGTCTGCACCCATGAACACCTTTAGTGTCATTTGGATAAATAAACTTAAACTTTATTACAAAACTTTGAAAATTCTTTCGACGTGGTATTTTACATGATGAAAAATCAGAATTTCATAAAATATTAAGGCTTAAAATGGGAAAAACAAAAGGTACACAAAAAATATGTCTTTCCAGTTTACACTGCTTAGAAAACATAGTGGACATGAATGTGCATGTTTGATATCTGATTGCTTTTTCTTTTTCTTTTTTTTTTTTTTTTGTAAAGCAGTTCTTTATGATAGTTTATGTAAAGAAACAAAGTTTCACTCACTCCTGCCATGCAGGATATTAGAAAATGTCCATGACCCATGGATGTATCTATGCTGTTTCTTAATCACGGCTTGCTCACACACACAACCACAGTAGAAAAAGTTTCTCAACAGTTTCACCTTTGAGAGTTTTGTGGAAAAAAAAAAGACAGCCAACAAACAAACAACAAACAGTTTTGGCATTTATGCTCAAGCTGAACAGAGTTTCCTTTCCTGTTTAGTGTGCCAGACTTCTGTCCTGGTTTCAAATGTTTGCAATGTAGACATGCCTTGAGAAGCAACCTAGTAAAAGAATAATGGTCAGGCTTAAGTAAGTAAAACAAGAAGAGCAAGTTCATAATAGAATAATTTCATGTATGCAGAACAAGAAAAAGGATAGGTTTCATTTCTTTGACTTTGAGAGTAAGGAGGGAAGGAAAGGGAAAAGAGCACTCCAGAATACCTCCATCATCCTTGTACTCATGGTTTCTACAGAAAGATTGATTAACAAGCCCTTTGCTGGCCTATGCCTTCATTCCTCTTAAAACAACTTCCCACTACTGTGCTACACAGAGAAAACCCTTTCCTGTGATATTAATGGTGAACTCTGAATGCCTCCAGCAGTCATTACACAGATTTTCAGCTATGTTATGGCCCAGTGAATTTTTTCTCACAAGTGTGTCCTGTTATTTGTTTCATTCCAGTCAACTTTGTAAGAGTGGGACAAGGTATGGAAATTCACATGGAACTTCCATAATAAGGCTCAGAAACTGAATAAAAAATCATAAAATGAAAGTTCTCCCGTGCAGCTGAAGTACAAGATGATGTCCAGGAATATCTGTTCTTCGTAGATGACTCAAGAAAAGGAAAAAAGGTCTGAAACCACAAGAACTTTGATAAAAAGTAGTGTGACAGTTCTGTCATGTTTCACAAAGAAACCACACTGCAGAAGGCATCTACCCCCTAAAAAAAATTACATTAATTTGACTTTGGAATATCTGTAGAAACTCTTGCAATAATAATGCAATGTCAAATTATCCTGGGGGAATTTCATTTCCAACTCCACTGAAAACTTTTGTCAGATCATTAGAGGCTTTCAAAGAGAAATCTGACCTCTGTGCCTTATAACACAGTGCTACAGAAAGCAAACTAGCTAGGCAAAGCCAGAGAAGTACTGCAGAGGGAAACATCTTCTGGTAGTCACATCAACGGTGCCTAATTGGTCATATGAGATAATAGCAAAGCGGTTTTTTCATTGTTCCTAATTGCCTTATTTCATAGACATTCTGAGTTTTGTCTTCTTTCAATTTTGATTTTTCTATAGAATGTGTGTATGGGGAGGTTCTCAATAGCTGTGTAAAATAGAAATGTTTAGCTCTGTAGAAGTTCTGGGAAAAAAGCTGGACAGTTAGTACATTTCATTACTATTTTTTAGTTCTTGGTGTCTAATGATCCCAGGAGAAGGATCACTTCCCCATGAGACACTGGCCTGTGGTGTAAAGTAGTTTGGCACCACATTATGACCACTGTATTGGTGCAGCTTGATCCAGAATGCTTTCTTGCCCGAGTTCAGCCTGACCAGTTAGGAAGACAAAAGAAAACGGATTGCTTTGCAGTCCATATTTCCTATATACATGGCTGAGAGGCAAATAGGGTGCTTCAAAAAAGCTCCAAATACTGTGAATCTGGTTTAGTTCTGACTCAGGGTCCAAACTATTGCTACTGAAGACAGAATTGTTAGTGCACTATGACCATGAAACCATTGGTATCTTGTCTTGCATTGCAAACTAAAACCAGAGAAAGAGCATGCATTACCTTGAAAAGACAGACATTCCTTCCTGACCAGCTGTTAAAAAAGTACTATGTCTCATACTTTCAGCTCACACAGAGATACCACAAAATTCAACAACCTTCTCTGCCTCTTGCATCTTGTAGAAGCAATTTGCGTTCTGTCATGTTCTCTCACACATGGTGTTCAAAACAATTAAAACAAAATTGCACCCATTTTGCTCAGTGTAGCAGGCTGAAAATTTCAAAGATAAGAAGCACTTCTCAGCATGAGTAAACTGTGAAGTGTTTTTGAAAATAAGGGTTTTAATGATAATTGACATTAAACCCTTTATTTTCTAATACATTTCACAATTTGTGCTTGTCAGAAAGTGTACGTTTTCTTTGAAACTTTCTGCTTGCTACACTGAGCAGAAGTGATACTTTTTCTTTAAAATTAAAACTGATGAACCTTTTTTTTATGTATTGAAAAAAATTACTGCACAAGGCTCACAAGAAACTCTCTTAACTTTCCCCCCATGCCTCATATTCATATTCATCTGGGAACCTGTAAAACACAGAGAACAAGAGGCTTATATAGACTGCAGTGCATCTTCTTTCAAGCACCTGGGAGAGGAAAATAACTTATTCACTCCATAAATCTAACTTAGATAGCATGAATAAAAATGCCATTCTTTCTTATTCCTTCAGCCAAGAGCCCTTCCTCTCGGCAATGCTGTGATCAACAATGTACGCTGACAACTGAGTAACTGTAAAATCAATAGCAAATGAAGAAATCTTATGGGACAAGTTTTGCAAATGAGAATATTGATTGGTTTGCAAGGGGGGTGATTGACACCCAAAAGTGTCAGTTTCTGCAGATAAACTGAGCTTCATATGTAGAGCGTTTTTAACAACAAGACATATAGTTAATGCCTTCTGTGCATAACCAGGCTTGATAAACAAGTCAGGCATAAAGTTCTATCATCAACAAATACAAGTAATTTTACAACACAAAAAAATAAATGGAGGACAGGTGGAGAATTCTTTGGTTTCTTGAGAAAAACAGTCAATGATCTTAATGAATCAAGGAATGAGAACATGGAAACAGCCATTCCTATTACCTGATAAGTTAAACTATTAACTTGAAGAGGTGTTAATTTATGTGAGGGAAGACCTAAAATAAAATTACTGGGTAAAATAAACTGTGGGACATATGGATGTTGTGACAACAGAGAGAGTAAATGCTTGCTGAAGATTATGAAAACTTTAAAAATGACCTTGTTGTGGTTTAACCCCAGGCAGCAACTAAGTACCACGCGGCCACTCGCTCACCCTCACCCCCCCCAAGTGGGATGTGGGAGAGAATTGGAAAGAATTTCATGGGCTAAGTTAAAGACAGCTTACTAGGACAGCAAAGGAAAAGATAATAATATATATAAATAGTGATAATAATTTTTTAAAAAATCGTTCTTATAGAACATACAAAATGAACAATGCACAATTTCTCACTGCCCAATGATCCGATGATTGATACAGCCCATACTAAGCAGCAATCACAGAACAGAACCAAGAGTGATCTTTGAACAATCCCAAGCAACAATCTCAAAACAGTAATTTCCTGAGCAGTGATCTCAGAACCACAATTTACCAAGAGAGACCGAGTTGCCCACTGGCCAGCCCCCTCTTATATAGTGAGCATGACATCTGTGGTATGGAATACTTCCTTTCTCACTGGCCATTTTGGGTCAACTGTACTGGCTTTACCCCTCCTGGTTTCTTGCACCTGCCCATTAGTGAAACCTGAGAAGCTGGAAAAAGTCCTTGATCTCTTAGCAACAACTAATAACAGCAGTGAATTATCATCAACGTTCTTCACATGCTAAATTCCACACTAAATCCAAAACATAGCAGCTCTTGGGAAGAAAATTAGCTCCATGTCAGCTGAAATCAGAACAGACTTTTTCACTGTTGTGGCGGTCAACAGTTTTTGTGTTCCACAAAAGTAAAAATATCACTAAAAACATATTAATCTAGTCAAAACCAGTTAACTGTCTAGTTTTACTTTTGCTGCCCTCTTCCTTCCCATCCTCCTATTACATATTAACAAAAAAAGTAAAGTAAGAGAATACCTATTATATCTTTATTCTGTACTTTTCTGCAGGACCTCAGTTGTAAGTAAGGATTGAATCTTGATTTATTTTTTGAAGATAATAGATTTTTCTATGAGTTTTTTTTTATTTAAGTCTAACTACAGTTTTTTAATAGGTAAGTGTCCTGCTTCCGTTATTCATTCAAAATACTATAGCTCAGAGTTCTGAGATTCTAGGAGGCTTTCCCTCCTTTGTGTAATATTTTAAAGATTTTACTAGTAGCGTTCCAGCCTATTGACATCGTAGTTGAGAATTTTATTACCTTTTGGCTTTTTCAGTGAATTTCAAGAATGAAAAGGGAAGCTTACAACACATGGTCGATAAGTAAACATTTTCCATTAACATGTAAGGAAAGTAATTATATTGTTCATCTATTTTGGATAGAAGTGGGAAAAAATAACCCTTTAGTATTTTTCCAAGAGGTAATTAAGTTCATTCCCCTGCCATGAACAGCGCTGATTATATCTAAATCACTCCTGCAGTTGTGTATCCAGCCTTTTCCTAAAGCTCATGTGATTGGAGTTTCTGAACTCTCTGAGGCAATCTGTTTCCAATTTTAACTATCTATCTGTACCATTAGAAGTTTTTTTTCTTGACTTCTGACCCAAATCTCCTCTCTAAAGTTTAAACCTGTTACACTTATTCTACCTCCATCCTCTTCAAAAGTGTTCCCATCCTTTTTAAAAGTAACTTTCATGTGTTTGAAGACTCTTATCATGTTTTCCCTTCAGACTCCTTAAAATTAAATCAACCTTAATTTGTTAACTCTTTCCTCATAGAAAACTTTCATGTTTTCTTTACTTTTCAACACTATCCTCACTTTCCCGTGGATAAACTGGAGAAAGTAAACATCTGTATTGAAATACGGTATCCTGGCTGGACATACTGGCCTAGCTGAGGGCTTATTGTCTGTTATATCCATTTGTTATTGCCTTTTGTGCCTTAGCTTTTCTGATTTTTTTCCCTACATATTTATGTCATCCTTTTTATGTTTGTTCTGTATTGTAATTTAGCCTTGCTTCCTGCTGTGTACATTTCATTAATGGATTTTGTGTTAATGAAGATCTCATGAGTTGATTATTACTTATTCCTTATATTCATATTGTGATAAATAGTTGTATGCAAATGCAAGTCACAGTTTGGTACTTCATAACTTCTAGGTGCTTACCTAGACTTACCTAATTATCTTTTAAAACCAATTTTTCACATTTAATTATTATTTAATTTACCTTTGCACATGACAAATGTTCTGCTTGACTTTTCAAGTTATTAAGTGAAGAGAGGAAGGGACCGTCAAAATTTTTAAAAGAAGATAACTCAGTCCTCAAATTCTTAATTTTTATTCTTTTATTTTCATTATTTCCTTATAATTCACTTAGGAAGAAACATAGGAGCTTACCTGTGTAGTTAATATCTGCCTTAACTGTTTAAGTGAAGAGCTAGGGCCAGCTTCATATTTAGTAATGAGTATATATTTCCATATCCCTTGTCACTTTTTCAGTGTACTCAAGTATTTCTAATTTTACTACAGGAATGGCTCCTGTGGTAGTGACAAAGAGGTGTGAATTCTGGAAAGACATCTGTGTAACAGTATGTAACAACTCTGAAAAATGTGAAATTGCAAATGTTACAGCCTGTGAAAAGCAGGCACCCAAACGAGCGGGACTTTGACTTTCTGCTTTGGCTAGGAGGCAGGCTGCATAGTCACTGAGAAGCTCCTTCTCAGCATGAGTGGGGAACCCCTGGGGAGCACAGATACCCCTGAAGAGCCCTGCTGAAGTTCAGCACAGCCCCAGTGAAGTGCCCTGGTGCAAGCACTCAAAAAGGTGTTTCTTTCCACCACAAGACAGGGAAGGGAAGATAGGCAATGGCCTGTTAACCAAGTGTCCTCAGTATTTCTATAGATAAGGATAACGCATAAAGAATACTTCCCTGGATTTACTTTTTTTTTTTACGGATAGAAAGAGAAAGTAAAAAAGTGCTTAATTCGAACACTTTCCTTAATAAGAGGAATCACAGAACAGAATGATAGAATAGCTTGGTTTGGAAGGGACCTTTAAAGGTCATCTAGTCCAACCCCCCTGCAAGGAGCAGGGATGTCTCCAACCAGATCAGGTTGCTCAGAGCCTGTCCACCCTGGCCTTGAATGTTACCAGGGATGGGGCACCTACCACCTCTCTAGGCAACCTGTTCCAGCGCTTCACCACTCTCATTGTAAAAAATTTCTGCCTTATACCTAGTCTAAATCTACCCTCTTTTAGTTTAAAACCATTACCCTATGTCCTGTCACAACAGGTCCATCTTTCTTATAAGCCCCCGTTAAGTACTGGAAGGCTGCTATAAGGTCTTTCCGGAGCCTCCTCTTCTCCAGGCTGAACAGCCCCAACTCTCTCAGCCTGTCCTCATAGGAGAGGTGCTCCAGCCCTCTGATCATCTTCGTGGCCCTCCTCTGGACTCACTCTAACAGGTCCATGTCCTTCTTATACTGGGGGCTCCAGGGCTGGACAGGTGGGGTCTCATGACAGCAGAGTAGAGGGGGAGAATCACCTCCCTCAACCTGCTGGCCACGCTCCTCTCGATGCAGCTTAGGATACGACTGGCCTTCTGGGCTGCAAATGCACACTGTCGGCTCATGTTGAGCTTCTTGTCCACCAGTGCCTCCAACTTCTAAATATGGACATTATTTTTGTCCATTATAACATGTAGTTTGTATTTAGCAATTATTAGTAACCAAGCTATAAAACCTGAAAAACAGGAAGCTAAGGGAGATGGCATTCTGTTGTACAAAGCTAGTAAGAAGTCAGTACAAATATTCAAGTGATTTTGTAATTGTATTTAGTTCTGTCTTTATCATTCCTCATAACATCAAGAAGTTTTGCATTGTTCACAAGGAATTGCTTAAAGTATCCATACTCTAGCAATAGATAAATAGGTTGTTTTTGAAACCCACACAAGAACATCAAATTTTAGATGAATTATCAAAAGGAATTGGCTAAAGCACAATGCATACTTTTTACTGACCTATTATTTCTCTTCATGGTTACTGGATACACATTGACATGAATTAAAACACTTAAAAATAAGATGTTTTTCTCTCTACCTTTACACAGAGAACTGCCTTTACATCTCGTTTTATTCTTCCTCAGTATAAAATGATTGATTGATTGCTCACAGCTTGCATGACTCCCTGCTGCCCTAGATCCATCTCCGCTCTTCACACTCCATACAGTTCCTGCATCATTGACTTTCTGCCAGCCATTTTGCTGCTAGTGCATGAGCTGACATTTAATGATCTTTAGACACAGTAATGTCACATTTATCACTCTTTATCGGTTGTGACAGACCTAAATTCAAAAGCAAACATGAAATGCAGACTGAATCCAATCCAAATAGTGATATGTTTTTGAGTGGCATCCATGAAGGCACGTTGAGAAAGAAGTGAAAAATTACCTGTTTACTGTTACTTTATGACTACAAATAGCAGCTTTTTAGGTCCACTCTAAAATATTTTTCCTTGTAGTTTTCAGGGAAACACCATTTGGTTTCCAAAATGTCATATCTATTTGGATGTTTGAATGTTACTGAATTTTCAGTATTCTCAGATTTTACATTTTCAATTTAATCCGGTCCCAAGCTTTACATGAAAAATCCCAGGAGCATGTTGATCCCTATGATCACTTTACCTTCATCTGCTACAGAAGGAACACTTTCTCCCTTCTGAATTTCAGTGTTGCAATCTTGACACAGCTATTTTTATTGCAAGTGTCAAAGAATAAGATAAATCTAGTGTACTTTTGTACTTCCTCCCTAGCTAGCACCTAAAATTTTCCAGAAGCAAATGCTCTCCCAGAGTACTTTCACATTTCTTTGCATGTGATCCCAATTGGTGCTCTTTACTAAAACTTCTTTCATAGCTGGGCACCACTTTCTCATTACTATCGTGCTCTTGAAGGAATAGATGCAGACTTCAGGGAGCCACAGATATGACAATAAGTACTGTGTCCATTGTTCATCAATTAGAGGAGAAATAAGAGAATTAAGCCACAGAGAAAAAAGATATTTCCTTGATTGGTTTAAAAGTCTTTGTTTTCTCCTGCCCTGAAGAAAGTCAGTCACTGAAAATTTCTAAAGAAAGTGTGATGATTGAGGGATCATGACTTGTGTGGGAGATAGAGCCAGCAGCTCTGCTGTATCTCTCAGCATCTTCAATGACTTCATGATATTATGCATCAGTATAACATTTCTGTTATACTGAGTTCACTGGCTGAAATCAGCCCTTATCAAGACTTTTGTGGACTTGTCCTTCATCTCAGATTGTGAGATGACATTAGTGACAGCAAAATTACTGTTAATTTATGGGGTAGTCACTAGTTTTCAGATACAGTTGATCACCATTGAGTGGGAATGGGAGTTCATGACTTCCAGATGTATTTTTTGGGTTTTCCCAGGGCCACAGTAAGCAGAATTTTATCTCTGACATACTGGTATAACTAATGCATTGTCTTTTGTTGGCCATCTATCTGCTTCTTTAATCTCAAAATTAAAACAACTTTTGATAGAATTTAGAGTTGTTTTTTCTCGTGTCCATTTTGCAGTATACCCACCACACTGCAGAAGCACTGGCTAAAATAGTTTTTATTCTGCTCCTTATGGCAAAGACAGCGACATTTGAATTTATGTCAGAGATGTCAGAGCTCATGCAGCCTGCACTTCATAGAAATGGATGCTGCCTGAGATCACTTGTTCTGTTTATCATATTTCGGCTAGAATATCTTTAGAATCTCTTTGGCACTTCTGTTGACAAAGGGCAGGCTGCCATCAATTAATTATAAACTATATTTTGATACATTTTAAGGAAACTTCATATATACCACAATACTTATTCCACCTAGTTTTATCCTTATTTGGTTGAGTTGAAAGTTTTCAAAGGGAGGAAATGTCTTCAACACACTTTTGTGCAGTGAAAATCTCTGCAGTTTTCCTCACAGCTATTACACAGATTGGGGGGTGGGCGGGGGGGGAGGGAAACAAGGCATGTTTTTCCACAGACCAAAGTTTTACTAACCAGAGTCAGTGGCTCTAATCATTATCAATCCCTTAAGCTCCGCAGTCAGCTTGAATAGCAAACAGCCATCAACTTTGGACTTGTCTATTGTTACTGAGGTGTTAACCCTTGTTTTCCTATCATTCTGGCAATTCCTATGGGTTTATTCATTATCCAACTTTTCTAAAAAATTTTTCTTCTTGCATCATTGGGAAGAACATATAGCATCCTGGAAGCAGTTGAAATTTATCAAGGAACAGCTGAGTTCGGCACAAAGGGTCACCTGTTAAGACATCATTGCTACGTTAATGATTAATATGGATATATAAGCCTTTCACAGTACCTCAGTACAGGTACAACTGATAATGCCCTGGTCTGTCTGGTTTGGTAGAATACTTCGCTTTCCACATCAGTCAGTGCAAGTGTGTTTCACAGTCTCCTAATTTATTTTTTCAGTGCCTGTTGGTAATAATATTTGCTACTTCATAAGTAAATTTGATCTTCATAAATAGCAGGATCTTTTGTCCTGGCTGATTGTGAAGTCCTGATGCCTAGAACAACTTCAAACATGGGCTCTAATATTTCAATCCTTTTTTCTACCTATAATGACACTAGTGTGTTGTAAGAAAAAACACAGAAAAAACAAAGAGCCCAAATAATGTTACTATAGACCTCAGATTTAGCCATGAAGCTCAAGCTAAAGTGTTTTCAGAAAGGTAACAGGGTCTCCTTTTCAGTACTTTTGAAGAAAATGTATCTGTAATGTAGAATCCATTTTAAAAGATATATAGAGAAAGAGAGACCTTTCTCAAAAGCAAGCAGGATCCAATTTGGAAAAGTATTTCTGTAAGCACAAAAAAACAAAACACACAGATCAACAAACAAAACAAAAAATAACACCAACAAAATATTACAATCAAGCCTGAATATTTATTCTCTCTATAAAAAGATACACTTGTTAATATATCACTAGATTTTAGACTAAAAGTCACTCATGACAACCCTGTGTTAACCTCTGCAAATTAGGTAACCGGTGGACTGTGATTTGGAGGGCTAGATGACTACTATGAGAACGTTCTTCAGTTCATATTGATCTACACTGGAGTATTTTCTAGAGATCTCCCTTCTTACTTTCCCCTTTCTCCCAGGGCATGGCATCCTGCTATTAAAAAACCACTCCTGTTTTGGAAAGACAGATAAATTGATCCACTGACCTAAATACTGGAATTCCTATTTCATTATATAGGAGTGTTCTGAAAAATGATTATACATATTTGATGGTGCTGCAGGATCCTGTGTCTGAGGAATTTTGTGATTATTTAGTAAGTGTTAAGACATGTTTCTGTTGGTTTTCCAGGGTCACCCAGTATATTGTTTTCCAGCTGGATTAAATCTTGTTAATGTTAACTGAACTCTCTAGAAAATTGATGTGCATAGAAAATTAGACATCAAGTCGCAATATATTTTTCCTACAAAGATGATTAAAGTATTTTCTTAATTATATTATTTGTTTTAAGACAACTAATTCTTAATGTGTTTTCTAGTTAAGAGAGGTAAGATAACCTTAAGAGATGGTATAGATTTTCTGACCTCAAAGACACCAAGATCATCTATTACTTTATGTGTATTTTAGAGGGATTTTTTTCCCCCCATTTATTATCCCTTAGGCAACAACCCTTTACCATGCTTACATATGCCAGATGTCTAAAGTCTCTCTGCTGGATGTAAACATTTTCTGAAGACGAAAATCAACAGCTTATTACCATACCATGAACTTTAGTTAAAAGTGAAGTCTTAAAGTCAGTGCAAGGATTGCTATATTCTACTTCTGGAGAATGAGTGTGCATAAATTCTCTCTTTCTGTTTCATTTAAGATCTTACATACCAATTTTGCATACTGGAAGCACCTCACTAGCTTAAGTGAACCCTGAGTATATATATTTTAATATGTATACACACCTATATACATGCATACATATATATACATATATAGAGCGAGTCCAGAGAAGGGTCATGAAGATAATCAGAGGGCTGGAGCATCTCTGGTATGAGAACAGATGCTGCATTTGCAGCCCAGAAGGCCAGACGTATCCTAGGCTGCTGTCATGAGACCCCACCTGAAGCCCTGTATCCAGCCCTGGAGCCCCAGTATAAGAAGGACATGAACCTGTTAGAGTGAGTCCAGAGGAGGGCCACAAAGATAATCAGGGCTGGAACACCTCTCCTATGAGGACAGGCTGAGAGAGTTGGGGCTGTTCAGCCTGGAGAAGAGGAGGCTCCGGAGAGACCTTATAGCAGCCTTCCAGTACTTAACGGGGGCTTATAAGAAAGATGGGGAGAAACTTTTTAGCAGGGCTTGTTGTGATAGGACGAGGGGTAATGGTTTTAAACCAGAAGGAGGTACATTTAGACTAGGTATAAGGCAGAAATTTTTTACAATGAGGGTGGTAGAACACTGGAACTGGTTGCCCAGAGAGGTGGCAGATGCTCCATCCCTGTAAACATTCAGGGTCAGGTTGGGCGGGCTCTGAGCAACCTGATCTGGCTGGAGATGTCCCTGCTCCTTGCAGGGGGGTTGGACTAGATGACCTTGGAAGGTCTCTTCCAACCCTAACCATTCTATGATTCTATGTACACTATATAAATATATAAATTATAAAAACGTGTAATCTATTATACTGCTATATATTACAGCTACCTATGTAACCTCTCTCTATATATACATACATATACACAAATAAACACATTATCTTTAATACTTTTTTTTAACTGGATAGTGCGATGTAAAAGAATATGTGATGGGTTAAACTCGCTTATTCCTTTGGTCACAATAGCGGAAGAGAGGGCAAATATTCTTTCTCTCTTTGATGTCTCTAGTTACAATCTGAGGCAGGCCTCCAAGGTGGCAGAGTGAAGTGTTGTCTGTCGGTTGCGCTTGTTCTTTTGATCGTTTAAGCCTGTATTTTCAGGAGCGTTCATTAATTCTGGCTGCCAAATTGAAAGCCTGATTTGAAAAATTGTTCAGCCCTCAGCACCCATGTTTCCTTTGAGCCAAAGTGCTTCTTGAAATTCTGTCTGCACAGTCTCAGATTCAGCATTTGCCAATCAAAACACTCGTCTAGGACACAGTAGAAAATGTGGATGTTCAGACACTGCCATGGGCCATGACACATTGTACTTGTAAAAAAATTAATGCTTATCTCAAAGAGCATAGCTCAGTCTTCAAGGTTTTCATTTTGACATCTTATGACATTTTATGTTTGACATCACTAAA
The DNA here is from genome assembly GCA_011801015.1 of Ardeotis arabs. Taxonomy (NCBI): domain Eukaryota; kingdom Metazoa; phylum Chordata; class Aves; order Otidiformes; family Otididae; genus Ardeotis; species Ardeotis arabs. Next base: position 18,259 of record JAAGAY010066581.1, on the reverse strand, counting down.
TTAAACATTATAATAATGATCTAACATTAAGAAGAGAGTATCCTAACATGGGGTAAAGACTGTTCCTATAAAGCCACAATGACAGGCCCCAGTAAAACATTCTAAGGAAGAAAACTTTTTGTTTCCACTTCTGCTTCATTTTTCTTAACTCTTTTTAGAATTATATAAGAGCAAAGCTGTTTATTTAACAATAGTTCAAAGCTTGCTTTTTAATGTCAGTATCCCTCATGTAATCATTTTAAAATAGCAGATTGGCAATGTCTAGTTTGGGCACTGTTCATATATCTTCTGCGATGCTTTGTTGCTTTCTTGGAATCACAGTGCTAAAGCTAAATGACTGAACAGCTACTGAAGAACAAACAAAATAAAGTTACATGGCTGATGTCTGGCAGAATGCAAAATTATCTGCAAGGTGGCTACTACTAAAAGGGAAAAAAGATATTAAATGGGCATCTGTGAAAGATTCTTGAGGTTGAAGAACAAATGTGTTGTGCCTGTTGGCTCACAGTTATATGGGTTATCTGAATATTTTCTTTCTTATAGCTGGGCTTCATGAGGGCTCAGTTTTGCCTCTCTCTACTTGCCCGTCTCTGTTCTTATCTTAATAGTGTCAACTACCTCTGCAGTGGAAAACAGTGATTAATCTGGTTGAAAAGGGAGTGAATCATTGAATGCTCACACCTATACTGACATAAAAAATGGATTTACATTTTTTCACTTATTGTGACAAAGATATGAAAACAAGTTTAGCTTTTATGTTGGGATTTTGTTTATTTGTTTTTCAACTGGCTCCTCACATATCAACTTTATTCTGACCACATAGGAGTACGGAACTATGTATCAGGCTTAAGTCCAGACATGCTATATGCTACCACGAGGGAGTGTGCCCAGTGGGAGGCACACTTTTTGTTGCAGGATCTGACTATAACGTGCATCCCTACCTGAAGTACAGAGCTGCTGCTTTGTTCCACTACCCTAAACACCGAGCACAGATGAGTGCAGGTAACAGATCCAGCAGCTTGCCTGTGCAGAGGCTTCAGGAGGACCATGGGCTTCTGCCACGGAAGAAAGGTCTGTGGTTTTAGCATTCAAAAATATGAAACACTGGCAGCAGGGAAACACCAGGAATGAAGTACTTATGTGAGTCTGCCACTCAACAAGACTTGAAAGGTCTGCAGCTATGCCCAGCGAGGAGGAAAGGGAACAGTGAGATTAACTGCAGTGCAGAAGAAAGGCTTACAGATGACCCCTGCTAATGGCAGGAGGATGTGAGGAGAAGAGAGGATGAGAGACACCAAAAATCTCAGGAGCTTGCTGGCCTGGTGGGAAGAAGGACTGGAATTGCTAAGTGTATGACACTCAACAGCAGGCAGGTAGAGAGCTTGCCAACCTGCGTAACTGTACCAACTCAGTTTCACTCACACAATTGATGCATGAAAACCAATCAATGCTTACACATTTAAAAGCAAAGAAAATGTAAGCAGTCAAGATAGATAGTTTTCAACACACAGATTTACCACAGGTCATTCCAGTTTTAGCTCCTGCTTGCTTCTTCTCTCAAAGACAGAGTATGTGGGGAGGCATGAGCCTTTCCTTTTTTTTTTTTTCCTTTTTTAATTTTTATTAGCTGTAAGAGACATTTCTGCCACATTTCATAATGCTATCCTTTCTGTGGGGAAAAAAATCATTTGCATATTCAAACCTTTAAAATGTCATCTCTTCCTTACAGCGTATCTAATCAATGTCACCTGCAGAACAGGACACCCAAGGCTCCTGTAAGGGCCAAACTCTATTTGCCAGCTGGACAATCCAAGTAATGCCCTTTATGACAGTATTCACGAGGTTCAGAACACAGTAGCTTTGGCAATTATGAGACAACTTCAGTAAAGAAGTACAGACAGGTCACAGATTGCAGAGTGACAATGACAATTCAGCTGGAACAAACAGTAATCTCTAAGGTGCTTCAGTTCCTGCCACTCTCAATGAAGTTCCTTACTCAAAGTAAAATAAAACATAACCTATTCCTCTGAGCACAGGGCATTGTGTTCCCTGTCCTTTTGAAACACAGACAGTCATTTTTTTTTGTTCACATGGTTTTGTGGAGAATAAAAGAGGCATACTGGATTTGTTCAGACATCCTTGTTATTCATGGCTTGCAGCAAACATTATGAATATAGGGAACAGGGAAGAGGAATCACTGTGAGGCCAAACGCAAACCATGGGGCATGCGGAAAATGAGAATGGCAGAGGGAATAGGAAAGAAAACTCTAGGAGATCTGAGAGTTAGATTATAGGATGAAGGAAGACTATGAAGCAGAGAAGTTCAGATGGCAAGAGATTTGTGAGATGTAGCTCAGGAACATGGGAATGAATGAAAAAGAGTGAAAATATACCACAAAGAAAAAATGAACTCATCTCTGAATTCAGGATTTCTTTACTTCTGAAACATTTAGAACAAAATATTCCATGAGATTTTCTGTTCATTCATGAGACATCTTTTAATGTTAGTCTGACAAATCCTCACACAGCACAAACCCACAAGGCTTGGTCAAAACACATGGAGAGGTGGGATGTCTTTCTGGCAAAGACTTTATGACCATAAGGCTTTCAGCTAAATACCTTTGTATGAGTTACTGATGTAATATTATTACACTGGCATTGGCTTTACTTAGTTAGCTAGTTAGTTATATTTCTGATGGCTCCAGGAAAGGTTTCAAATGAAGATTTTCAGAGATGAGTTTCAGCTACTATTTACATTACAGAGTTCTTCTGTAACACCAGAAAGTCACCTAATGACAGATTTTTGAAGTATACATCTGTGACTAATGATCTAACTAATGGGTTTTTTTAAAGTGTCTACACATTTAATTTCTATTGATTTCTAATGACTGAAATATCTTTAAGAGTTACATGTCTAGCTGTCACTTGCTTTTGACAAATCTCACTTTTTTATCTTTAAACACCTTAATATCTTTAAAAATCTTTCTTTTAGTTCTGTGATGCATTGTATTTTTTTTTCTGAATGAGGAGTAATAGTTCTCTACCTCTCAAAGGTACTGAAAGATTGCAAAGAACTTGAGGACATATTTTGTTGAAAGTTTTTATGCATCTCCTCCTCCATGAAATTAAGTGGAGTGCTTAAATGCCTTTGCAATCTTTCCTTACAAAATCAAGGCATCCACAAGCCATGGAGATATTTTTTGTTGGTTTGTTTATGAGACATCCTAGCTAGCATATATCTAGCTTTACAGCTTTTGGAGTCAATGACATAACTTCCTTTGGGCTTCAGTAGAAGGAAAGTTGGGAACACATGCTGTTTCCTATTTAATAGATTCAACTATCAGTTTCTTGCTGTGACCAAACAAATATTCTTCATAGCAAACATGGTGCTCGTATATATTTTCCCCCTTCTGTTCTGATTTTCATGAGTGGTACATTAGCTTACCATCTATCCCTATCACTCTCCCCTCTATAATTTCTTGGCTAGAAGCCATCAAACTCTTTAACATGTTCACTCTGCCACCATCTCTCATCGACATCTTGCTGATAACCTTGTCAGCGAATATTGACAGGCTCAACCACCATATATTATTTAGTAGTCACTAAGTTAATTGAGTTTCTTTTACGGTTCAAACAGCCTGTATTATAATGGGGAGAGGAAGACCACATTGCTTGCCATTGCTTGTGATGGTATTAACCCCTTGTTTTTTACTTAAGGAGGGTGATGCATTGTTGTCCCCTGGTATTTATGCCATGTAACAGTTGCAGGCTGCAGTATTGAATACAATACCAACATGTTACTAGTCTGCTAAAGCAACAGAAGTAGTAATACTTGGCATTCACAATCCTTATGAATTACTTTGTTCTGCAGATGTTTTAAAGAAAATCAAATATGTTATTTTCTCATGATACCCAAATTCAATTCTCCTTTCTCATGGTGACTTCTTAAATAAGAACTTCGGTTTATGTGTATTGGAATTCAATCTGGGAGATAAAGTGCTTGTGTACCACCGTTAACACTTGTACTCGGATCTCACCTAGATATCAAATCAGAATCAGACCTCTGCAGCACCAGCAGGAGATACAAAGAGATAAAGCAGTGACACACACAAACCATGTTGTGACTTAGCAAGCTGGTCAGCTTGCCTCACAGAATCATAATTTTAGGGCATGACTGCTACAAGTAGCATAGTTTCCCAGAGGAGTTCAGACTTTTCAATCTGAATGCACTTACTAACATTTTTTGTTACTGTTTGATATTCATTTATCAATGTCGCTTCTTGAGCTACATATATTTAAACACTTTTTCTTGATCAGAATCACATCTGAATTTAAACAAGACAGTGACATATTTGGGATATCTGTATATCATTGTTACCTGTCTGTGAATTAATACCCTGAGACATAATTCAGAAAGTGCTGTAAACCTGTTGTCATAAGAAACAGTCCATTTGTCATGGACCTCTCTGCCAGCACAAGAATTTGTCCAGCTGTGCGATGAAATGGATAGAGCGATTGATCACTAATCACTCTTGAAAACTTGGGAGGTGGGAATGAATACGGTTTAGCTAAATCAGCTCTGCTACCTGTTTGTTGAACCATAGTATCACTCCAAGGAGTGGAGACTTTAGGTAGTAAGTAGTAAAGAGGCAGTGGAACATATCACAGGGGAATATTGGCCTTGTTGTTTTAATGGAATTACAACACTGAAACTGTGTTCTATTTACTTAGAATTTTACCTGCAGTTTACCTCTACAGGAATTACTCTTCATCTTCCTTACACTACTGAGTAATCAGTACATTTTATTCGAATGCAAAATTCTGTTGCTTTTATATAATATATGTAAATATATACATATTCCTATGTATTATATATGTATTTGTATACGACAGGACACATGAGGATCTTTTTCTGTTCAAATGTGTTACATATAAATGCAAGTTCTTAATAATTTTTGCTTTTACAGACGATTATTAATATGACAGTTACTCAAGAAAAAAAAATTGTAATCTATCTAGCTTTATATTTTCCCATCAAAGTTCTTTAAATACTTGTCAAGTTACAGGAAACTGTTACATTTTTATTTTCTGTTATTTGTAGTAGGGAAAACTATTAGGGAAAAAAAAGAATATTTTCTTAAGGTAGAAATAATGAGTCCAAGACTAATAAAACTGACATAGTAAAACATGGATACAGGGTACAGAGAAATTTGTGGGCAAGATAATAAGTTTACATCCCCAAAGTGCCATTTAGTATGAGAAGGCTTTAAAAAAAAAAGTATTTTTCTTATTCTGGGAGTAGATGAGTAAAATTAAAGCAGCCTTGGACCAACACCAGAATTTAAATTGCAATGTGTTTCATGTTTCCCCCTTCTTCTGCCTCCCTCCCTGCCAAAGCTTGGCAGTTCCATTATTATGGCAATCAAGCTGTCGTGTTCTTACATCATATATCATTACCAAGAAAACTAATTTCAGAATCCCAGCATGTTTGCAGCTCTCTGGAGATAGTTCTTGCTGGTGATGATGAATGGATTGTAGAAACACAGAGTCATCCTATGGTCTAGGAACCCTTAAACCTAAAGGAAAAATAAAGTCTAGGTTAATGTTCAGACTAGTTCCCTGCACCATCAAGTGTTTCTAGGTAGGAGAAACACTAATGATTTTCCCTTTGCTGCTTTCCAGTCCACTTAAATGAGGGGACATCCTACTGCACGTCTTCTCTAGACATTATAAGTGCTCAATCAGACTTAAAGGCAGTTAGATAAAGTGAAATAAACTGTTTAATTATTTATTGTTACCTCAGTTGGTTCCATAGTGTATTTCACTACAGTACATTTATGGAACATAGTCAAATCTGAGCATGACTTCAGTTTCTCATATAGAAACATTTCAGGCAGAAAGCTGAGGACATTTATCTAGTATTTGTAAAATGAGGTAATGAGTTGTTGGAGACAAATTTCTGACCCAAAACAAGAAGTTTAAACACAACTTTGAGGCTTTAAAAAATGAAGCTTATCTCAAGCTTTTTGTAATGTTAAGTATAAAAGGAACTCTAACCTTGTATACTGTACACCTTGTCACCTTGTACAATCTTTACTTACATATTTCAAATTGTGGCTCGGCCTCAAGAGGAAGATATTTAAAGGTACTTAGACAGAATTTATTAATTTTCAATAAAAGCCATAGAAATGAGGTGCTTAAGTGAAATCACTGATTAATTTTCTTTCGTTTTGTAGGACAAGAACTTTTTCTTTGATAGAATTATCTGGTAGGTACCTGAGATGTACAACTGTATCAATGCAGGGCATATCTTTCACTCTCTGAAAACTTTCACCTTTCCTATAAGAGGATGAATTTAGTATGTTTACCTAGAAGATCAGTGTAGAAGACTCAGTTTTTCACCTTGCTTCCAAACTATGCTAATATGCTTCCTGATACCACATTTTACTGCTTCTCCGAACTACGCTGCAACACAGTTGCACCTATTTATAAGGAGAGCTACATTACACAAATACATACAGGCAAAGGTTTTTTCCCCAAAGAACTGTAAAACTAGAACCTACAAGTACCTTTTTTTCCTTCTGCCTTGAACAGCATTTCAGTAATAAAAAGGCATGAGACTGTTATTTTCCTCAAAGTCTGGGGAAAAAAAATCTTTAAACAGGATATTTTTTTGCCTTTTTTTTTTCCTAATTATAAGCTTGCTTTCTGTGTGACATTTTTATTTCAAATTAAGCACATTGTGCCATCCCAAGGGACAATTTAGCTACAAAGAAGTGTTTCCATGTTAAGAATTCAGGCTTTGAGTTGAACTTTCAGATATCACTTTATTTAAATAGCCATATGGCAAGATAAAATTATTTTCACGTGTTTATGAGTCAGGCCAGCTGAAAGATGAAGAGGAAGGCTACATTATATTTAAATCCAGTATATAAAGTAACCCACGATAGTAACTGAAAATAATTAATCATAGAAATGATAACTCATCCTCATGGAAAATCAGTTCCTGCTATTCTTAGCATTTAAATGAAATTAATTCCTTCTCTTGAATGAGCCCTTCAATAAATTGTAAGAAAAAGATTAATTTGATGGGCATTCTTGTCTTAATTTCTCTGAAGATGAAACTGAGAAATGGAAAAGATAAATCTAAACAATTTTGTCTAATCTTAGGATTTGGTCCTTAGTTCGTATAAATCAGGATAACTGCCCTACTCCTCTAAAGAATATTGGTATCAACATTGAATGGTCAGGGATGCAAGGAGTCAGGTTTTCTTCCCATTTTGGTCCCTGATTTGAATTGTTTCAAATCACACTGTTTAAAGCCCTAACATACATTTAGTGGGAGTCAAAAGGGTTCAGTGTAAGGTATAAGAGGTCTACCTACACAGAGGCATTTCCTGAACGAGGATATTAGATTGCATGAAAAGTAAATACAGGATTTAATTCCTTGTTCTTTTCTTGCTAATCACATCAAACAGAACAAGCCTCTGAAGATTTTATTATCTAAGCTAGTGATTCTACAAATGCTTGACTTCAAAGAGTTTCTTTGTTCACGGAAACAGCACCATGGAGGCAGTTACTAAGCACACCTATAAAGTGACTATTGTAAATCATTTGTAGGATCAAGACCAGTACTAGGTGAATGAAAAAAAAAAATAATTGCCTATGCAGTTATTATTTTTTATTTCTCTACTCCTCCAGTAACAATTTAAACAAGCTGGAATATACCAGGGAGTGGAGACTGAGTGGTAGTAACCAGTGGCTGTAGCTAATATATTTATTATTGCATAAAGGTGCTTGAATCGGAAAGGTCCCTTTCAGTATCCCCAGCCTCATTAACAGAAATGGGATGGTAGCCATCCCATTAAAACAAACAAACAAACAAACAAACAAAAAAAACCAAAACAAACCAAAACCCAGAACAACTGTATAGAACAGTGAAGACTTCAGATTTATTTTATTGTCTTTTGATTTAATACATGTTCACCTTGTTCTAACATTGTCATTTGATAGATGGATTTTACCTTTGAGACCATTATCTTGTTCTTTAAAAAGTGTTAAAGCCTTCTCCATATTTCTCCTTTCTCCCTTTCCCACCTAAACTGCCATTCAAAGCATGAATTTCATATGTATTCTCAAAGTGTCTTCTACGCTGGCAGGCATTAACATCCGTGCTCACTACAGAATTTACTAACCCTTTTCAGATGTCGTGCATTATCACCATATTTCCTCTGTCTATGCATGTGTGTATCTATATATGTATATGTGTATATAAACACACACACATATGCATTTCCCATATGTGTATATATATATTTGTGCATGTCCTGCACTGGCTTTCAGTTGGTAACATACAAGCAGAAAATAACTCTTTAGAAGGCTGGACTCCTTGAAACAATCTAACTGAAATCAAATTGTCTATAATACCAATCCCTCTTCTAATATCAGAATGCCTGCAATTTTATATTTGTTAACTCTTTGGTTATTATGTTAACATTCATCATAGCTATGTATTTCAGGAACCTTTAATCACTTACTGACATTAGTCATCAGCAACTCCAAATATCTTTGATGGAAATACAAAGTACTTTTGTGTTGCATGTTTCAGTCTTTGGCATAAGAAGATATGGTCCTATGCAATTTGCCTTGTGTTCTGAAGGAGAGTCAGGATACTGATTCATAAACTCAAAAAAAACCCGCCACCCTCAGCAGTCACCAGGGCTTCGGAAAATTGATTCAGAAACCATGAGTAAGAGATTGTGTGGCCTTTTTATGCAGCGTTTGTTATTTACACACGCAAATGGATCCCAGGACTGTAGAAAACTATGCTGATGCTGAAGACCCCTTTCTTCCCTCTCTTCCTCCTGCATAATTAAAAGATGCTGGTGGTAGGCCAATATTTAAGACAGACGTTCTCCAGCCCTTTGCCCTTATATTGAGCTTTCATTGAAACGATTTGGACTTTGGCTGTTAGAGTCACATGTATAGGAACCAAATGATGGCTCTAAGAGGTTAAATCCTAGGTACTGATCCTTCTAGAATATTGTGTTTTCTCGTCTGTCCTCAGCTGTGATAATAACAGTGTGTAACTTTTATATGCTCCTTTTTCTTCCTTTTCATCTAGTAGATCATTGAGTAGGTGCAATCTCTTTAATTTGGTTTTTTTTTGTGATTTTTTTTAATCGTTGGCATTTCTTCTTTTGGATGTAGAAAATATGGTTTTTACCTCTCTCTCTCTGTACACATACACACACTCACATATATATTGAATTGTTTACCAGCTCATAATGATGTGATATTTTCCTTTGCAAAGAAAGTGGTAAAAAGGCTGTCACAGCAAAATACCAAAGCATTATCATTAGCCCAGGTGTGTGTACTCTGCAATTTAGTCTTGCAAGCATGTTGTTTCACTTTGTTCTTTGCTTTCCTGAGGAAAATTAATTTTCAGCTATTCAGGTTCTTCAGTTGATACATATGGATGTTTTCAAGCATCAGCTACTTGAAAAATATCAAGTCCTGTGAGAATTAAATAAAGCAAATTTGTTTTAGTTGTCTGCCATGCCATTCTAGAGACTGATGTAAACTCCACTTGCAAATTCCACTTGGCTTAAATCAAATGAAAATGAAATAACATTTTGCAGAAAACATTCATTTAAAATGGGACAAAGCATTTTCAGTAACATGAATAATGACAGATCAATTGGTCGGGGGAAAGAAAGGACTATTGGTGAGAAATAGCCTTTGGATTACAAGGAACATCAGGACAACTGCAACACACATAAAATAAAACATTTAAGTACCAGGGAAATGATGCTCTGATAGAGTAAGAAAGAACCTGAATTATGTTTGTTTTTCATGCTTCTCAGACATTTGTGAGACAAGTAAGTGATCACTGAAACTAACGTTTGTTTATTTACCTGTTGGTAATGAAGCCTGACTTCAGTCAAATAATCCAGTAGGTACACATTGTGGAGGCAGTGATAACTTTTCTTCCTTGTGGTAAGTGGATGTTCTTCTGCAATGATCTGCTTTCAGTCAGAGCAAACAGATTTTTTCATTATTCCAGTCTGCTGTGAGGTTTAAGTTATTTTTTCTGTCTCGTGATAATTCCATCAGACTCATACAAAGATTTATTGTACCTTTGACACTTTGCTGCTCTTTCGTATTTCTGCTAGCAATGGGTACTGTCAAGAATGAAGCTTAAAGAACAGCTTAATAATGGAGTGAGCTGGTGCATTGATTTTAATGGAGTTGCAATGACTGTAAACCAGGGTGAGACTTAACATAATTCTTAATACACCTGTTGCAATCTATAAGGGATCCTCTTCTGCCTCACACGCCACAAAAAACACCGAAACTGCAATAAGTTCTGAAAACCAGGTCGTTATAGAAGTGTTGTTTATTTAAATACCTGAAACATACTTCTGTGTTGCCAGGGGAAACAGCCCAAAAAGCATGACAAGGGAGAGAGAATTAGTAAATGACATATTTTGGAAAGAATGTGCCAAATCACTCCATAAGATATAAAGACAAAGTTTTGCTACCAGCCATGACAGAAAATGCGTTGGAGCAAAGGACCACTTATGAAAGCTGTCACAACTGTACATTCTGCATTAGCTGTGACCACAGCACCCTGCAGAATCATAATAAGTCTGCATTACCAAGGTTGCTAGGAATGCAAACTCAGACTTTAAATTGAAATCCTGTCGTGAAAAAGAAGCAATGTCTTTGTCACCCTCTCCTTTATTTGCATTCTCAGTGGAGTATATATACTGCTGTTGCTCTGATGATTCTGAATCTCAAAAAAAAAAAAAAATTAACAAGAGATTAGTTTATACAAGTGTATTTTTGGAGCTGCTAATTATTTTTATTTCCTCATTATTTATCAAGCACATGCATCAATTTTTAAAAAAATTTACATGGCAGTTCTTCTGTGTTATTGCAACTTATGGTCAGAAACTTTAGCAGAGAATCTGTTTCTATGAATGTCATAACATTGTTGTGTCAGCAGTCTTCTCAGAAAACATCAGGCAATTTGTGAAAATCACGGCCCCAAAAATGCTTGGTTTGAGTTAGCAAAAAAAAAAAAAGAAAGCAAAATAAAACAAAACAGAATGCACAAAAAAAGAAGAAAAAAGTTTGGAAAGTCATTTTAAAAAACAAGAAGATAAAGCAATGCCAGGCAAAACAATCTCCATAAAGATTAGAGTTAAGAGCTACTTTTCCCCTATTGTTAACTGATTTTTTTTCTTTGGAGGTTTGTTTGGGTTTTTTTTTTGTCTTGTGTGGGTTTTTAAAATTATTTAAACATATGCAGCAGCTTTCACACATACTTCCTCACAACTGCTTGCCATCTATCTACCCATCCATGCGACCCCAATCTATAGGACATCGAGCAGGGGATTTTTTGGCCTGCCTTTTACTACAACCAATTAATTTAATTGTTGATGCCTCAGTCACAAAGTATATTTTCCTACAGTTTTTCTACTTCCAGAAAAGGGGAAAAATAAGATATTAAGGCAGAAGTCTTTTTGAGTAAGAAGTTTTTATGAGTAGGAAAAATAAAATAATTTCATATACTGACAGCACAGGGATAGTTATTTCTGAAGTGATGACGTTTCAGGGCCAGAGCCCAGCAGGTCTTAATCATCACATTGCCATTCTCCACAGTCTACTGCAATTTATACCATGTGAGGACTAGGCTCTGTGTTTCACAATTTTCTATTTAAGAACTCAAGAAAATCAAGCACTTGAAATATTTTTCGAGATTTCACACATGTCATCATAGTCCAATCTATTTGAGTAACGGCAAGTAAGAGGTTCAGCAGCCCATTTCTCATTGAGAGTGAGGGAATATATTTTGTATATTAACTAGATGAAAAATCTAGGTTACAATGTAAATAATTCTCAACCTTTTCTGACTATTGAACCTGAAAATTAAATAGATTTGTAAATATACAGAATAATAATAATAATGTGTGATAAATCTGTAGGTTTGTATGTTTCAATGTGTTTTCAGATAATGTATGAGTTTTAAAGTAAAAAAAAACACTATTTGCTTAAGACTATATTAGCTATCTCAATATTGTCTGAATGTCTTTTCATGACTCCTAACCTCGAGGATAGTGATCTGTCTAGTGAAAACCACTTATAATTAATATACATGCTTATGGATGAAATTTAAAATCAAGTTTAAAGATTCAAGTGGAGGTTATCTTCTAGCCTCAACGAACTGAAAACTTCTGGGTTGTCCTTTAGATAGTCTATAGACAGGTGAGGTGACAAGATTCTTATCTCAACATCAGTTAGGCCAAATCGTTTTAGGAATTACACTTTCTTAAATAAGTAATTCAACCCAGAGACTCAAAGTTATCTGAATGTTTAATTCCAACCAGTTTTGCTGGAAATAAGGCAACTAAGTACTTTGGAAACTTGAGTTTTAACTTCTAATTGTCCAGCCATAGAAAGAAATAAAAATACTTCTATAAAACACCACTACACACACACAGGGGTTTTTTCCTTCCTTGAAAGGAAACCCACGGATGCAAGGGGATAAACAGCAAGGCGGAAAATCAAGCTTCTTCCAGTTAGCTATACATTGTAGGAGTTAAACTTGGATACCTAGGTTTTGATACTTAGTCCCCATGGAAAATAATACGTAGCTAAAGTAAACACTTTGAAACGTGTTTAGAGCAAACACGTTGCTTTCACACAGAGAGGGAAACAGCTCAAGCAATATAACAGGAACAAAGACTTCATCATCATTTACCTCAGAGAAGTTATTTCAGAACTGCTCTAAAGACAAGCTTCGTAGCTTGCCTCCTGTTATGTCTATATTTTTTATCAAGATGTCCTACTGTTAAGATCAGGTTACCATGACTACTATGATGTTTAGGCCATGTGTAAAGTTTCTTTTTGAGAATTATTCTTACTATGGAAATAATTATTTTCTTGAGGGAGAGGGAGAGAAAAAAAGAAAATGTTTGGAATGACTGCACTTTATCTACTCCAAGAAATCAGGCTTTAGACCTGTTTGATCTAAGTCTGTTGAGGTCAATTTGACTTTCATTTTGCTCTGACTATGGAAAATGTCTTAAATTTTTTAATGTAAATCATATGAGTGAATTTGGGGTCTGGATTAAGATGTGAAGAGTGAAGATTTCTTGTAAATGTCTGCTTTTCTTTGGTCATTTTTACTATTTCTCTTGGCCATGGACTGAAAATGTGTGCTTGTTTTCTAAAAAAAAAATTTCCCTCTTCCCTGTCGCAGTTTAGAAAACTTAATTAAAACATGTCTAGGGGTGGACCTACAACAATAATCCACATCTGAACAAACTCAAATGTCTTGGGAATTTACATCTGCATTTAACAAATTTCACAACTGGCCTTTATGTTTGTGAAACTATTATTTAAACCATCGAATGCATTTTGAAAGAAGATTACATCTCTGTCATGTGGGCTTATCTCAGACTTTAAGGCAATATAGACTCCAGGTGCTACAAAAAATTTGAGCATCATTTTTGTGCATGATCAACATCAGCATTGTGAAGAAAGCAGCAAGAAGGTTATGCAAGAAGATCCACTGAAAGGTAGCAGTTCTCTCCTGAACTTCAACACCCTGCCTTTGTGCTACTGGGAAGATAGTGACACAGGTTGAGTGGATTTTGTGATAGGCTTCTACCACATAAGCCATAGCAATTGTATTTGTCAAGGATGTAACTAGAACTGCAAAATGGCTGAAAAGACATACTTTCTCTTCAGAGCAAGGAAGGATGTTGTTGCTCCATTTTCTTCCTTCACAGGTCAAAACCCAAACTTGCTCAAAGGCTTTTGGCAAAGGTATATTCCACTGAGATGATATGATAGAACGGAAAAGTAGATGAGTAGCATTGGTACTGTTCAGCATGAAAACATGCGTACTAGAGTATCTTTAAAATTAAACAGTTGTGTATAAATTGTAAAAGCTCATGAAAGGAAAGTGATTCTGGCCCAGAGATTTCAGTATTGTGATCTCATTGCCCATAACAATAATCTAACTACTGGCCGTGTGAAAGTGCTGGCCCCTCTTTCATTTTCAATATACGGTTCTAAGTGGCCTTAATATAAATCCTTTAAATGTTGAAGTGCACTCTTCTGTTACTTTCATATTCAAGACAGATATTCTACGTTAATACAAAATCGCTAAGGTTAAACATTTTCTTAAGTATAATTTCTTATAATTGACAGTAAGATCCTAAAACTCATAAAAAAAATAAGTGTGGCAACTAAATTTGCACATATAGTCTTTGGACTATCTGTGAGTAATGGTACATTTTGTATTTCATGACAGCAGTATAATCTGAAAAAGCTTAAGAAATAATTAACATAGATTATTATAAGCATACTGCAAAGTGGAGCTCATGTGCTTTAATTACATATAAGCTCATCTGCAAAATGTGTTGTAAGTGCTTATCAATCTGTTTTATAACCAAACTTTCTCCAGTCAGATGCTATAACATGCAATCAACCAGCAGCAATAACAATTGTTGAAAACTGATAAGCTACTCATAAATGTAGCCTTAATATAAACTGTGTCCAACAGAACCTTTGTACTGAAAAAGATGTTTTTAAGAAACAAAATACAAAAATATAGTCTTCCCAATTGCTATTATTATTTAAACCACAAAAATCAAGCACAAATAGAAGTTCAGACAAAATCAAATGTACAGATTTATACATTTCTGCTACAATCCATGTGAAGGTGGTATTTTCCATTCTCATTTGTTGCTACCATGCTGAGATACAGAAACAAAAATTTGCTGATTACAAAGAATGTTTTTCACTTGGTCAATATAATAATTTTTGCAAATAAAACAAAATTTTTAGAAATTTAGACTTTCCAGTATCTTCTGCCAGATCAGAGGTAGGTTTAATGTTTTTACCAAAATTAAAGGTTTTCCATACTGATAAAATGTGGATGCCGTACCACTGGAGAGAAATTTCCTTTGACAAGTACAAGCCCATGTCTTTCCGCCAAGCAGCAAAACAAGTATAGAGATGATGCACAATTTATATAGTATTCATGCTTTTTGACAGCAAGTTTATGTGAGCTCTGAGGGCCAGAATTGGAGACTGTGTACTTTAACATGGCGCTTTCATACCTACTACTTAGCTTTTACAAAGATGGAGAAGAAACAGGGCATATTGATGCACTTCTCTCTTCCAGTTCTGTGCAGAAGGAAACCTGTATCTAGATGGTTTCCAACAGGAAGGATGACTAGTTTCTTCAATGAGTTTTCTCTCAATGCTTATGTTGAAATGACCTTCATACATGAATCTTGCAAAGCAGTTGGAATAACTAGTAATATTTCTGTATATTTTTTCTTTCTCTTGGTGACTAGATACAGAAAAGTATTACTATTACTATTATTATTACTATAGCTTCCATGAAGAAATTTCAAAGATTCACATCTTCTGAGCTGAGCCCTGTCACTGTTACACTGTAACACTAACAAAAAAAAAGAATTAAAATTCAGACTACTATGGCTTGTATTTTCACAAACTGTAACACTGAGTTTAGTTTTTTCATCATATCAGGACCAATATATTGTTCCTTCAGTCTGCTATCATAATTTGATTAGTATTTACATTCTGTTTTTTTTTTGTCAGCATTGGCTAAATCAATCCAGTTTGTTCTACTGAAAAAGAGAAATAATGTCCCTTTAACTCTTTGTCCCTAAAAAAAACCACCTCCATATGAGGGCTGACTTACACATAAAGTCACTGATGTGCAAATAAAATATTTACTTTGAGGATTAGGCTAGCCCAGTCTGCCAGGAAGGTGGACTGATGAGAGATAAAGAAAAATGTCTTAAGTACAGAACAGAGCCTGTCATACAGTCTACAAAATGTTTAGGTTTATTTTGGTTGTGTTTTTTTTTTCTTCTGAACTATCACAGTAAAGTTAATTTTAAAAAGTATCATGTCACTACATGTATGGCTACGTGAGTATTGAAGACCTTACACTTTGGAGACGTAGGTTCAAAGACCATACGGGACAGCCAATACTGAGACACAGTTGACATAAATTCTTGTTTATTCACTTTACAGAATCAGGATACAGTTCAGGACATTTGGTCATCTCTGCTCCACAGACCATCAAGAAAGCTGACCAGCTCGGCTTGGCCCGGCTCGGCTTGGTATGGCACAACCCAGCATGGCTTGGCCCAGTTCGGCTCGGCTTGGCACGACTCAAGAGGATTGGGCTCGGTTCGGCCTGGCTCGGCTTGGCCTGGCCCAGCTTGGCTTGGTTCGGCTCGGCTCGGCACAGCCCCTCCCTCCCCCCACCCGCCCGGCTAGGCCCGCCCCGGCACGGCTCGGCTCGGCTCGGCGCGGCACGGCACGGCTTGGTTCGGCTCGGCTTGGGTCAGCCCGGCTTGGCTCGACCTGGCCCAGCGCGGCTCGGTTCGGCCCGGTTCGGCTCGGCACGGCGCGGCTCGGCTCGGCTCGGCACGGCGCGGCTCGGCTCGGCGCCTCCCTCCCCCCACACGCCC
>JAAGAY010066553.1:0-21630 GCA_011801015.1 Ardeotis arabs | reverse complement strand
AAAATGAGAAAGAATTCATAACCCGTGTCAGCCACACTCAGATAATCCAAGACTTAAAGAGTAGAACATTTCATATAACCTCTTTTCTGCCCCTCACAAATGCTTTAACAACTTTAATAAGATAATGTATAGCTATTATCGTACAGTAAGCGTAAGTCAAACAACTGTCAGCTATTATTTCAGCAACAGAACGAACGCTCTGCGTTCCCATAATCCACAGCCTGGAACAGTTTACACATTGTCAATTTTAGACAGAACTAGCTTTTCCCACATATCAAAACGTACACTGATAAATGGGAATCGTTCCGCAGACCCCACATGGCTGGGTAATATACAGTAGCTCAAAAAAGAATAATGAGGGTATCAGTTGGACTTCTGAATTAATGATACCTTAAATTAGTTTAATTAATTAGTTTAGTTACTGGAGTAATTTAGTTAGCAGATTAATTAATGTTTGTTGAGCGCTTGGAGATAAAAGCTGCATGTAAAGGCTGTTATAACAGGGTGGATCCAGAGGTGCAGGTTTTCTTCACTCTTTATTTATCCCAGCACCAGCTTGATCCAGGGGCTCAATTCTTTGAGCCTTTCAGCGGACACCGTGTGGAGGCTGGCCTGATGACTTTTCACAGGATATGATCCAACACAGACATTGCCATAGTCAACAGTCAACTGGGAGAATATCTTCCCAAATTTAGAGTTAGGACTTTTTGTTCTCACCTCCTCGTGCACACAGACACATGCGTGTCCGTGCACACGGACACATGCGTGTCCATGCACACTTTGCTGTATATTTGGGTGCAGTTAACTCTCATTCTTCTTCATTCTACTGTCCCCCAAGTTTATGGCATATTCTGAACAGAAAACCTGAGAACGTATTTGTACAATCACAGAAAAAAGCACAAGGTTACAAAGGAGCATCTGTACCTCTTTGAGGTTGCCATTGCATCCAGGTAAGGGTCTAGTCCAAGAGCAACATCAAGAGCTTTTTGTAAGTAAATCTTGAGCTGTTCAGGAACACGAGAGTCATTGAGGGCTATTTCTTTGGCTTTGAGAAGGTTCTCAGCAATGAGGCCAGCTGGACTTTCTGAAATGGGAAATAAAAGGAAGAACAATGATTTCGTAACTGCTCAAACTAGCAGAAGAGGAATTCAGACTGCAAGAAACAAGTGCTTTTTTTTTTTTTTTCCATACAAAATACAGGGTTTTGGAGGACTGTGAAAACAATTATGGAAACTTTTTCGAACTGAAAAAATATTATACTTCTAATTCATTTTTGTCGCATGCATTCTCCCTTTTTTTCTTCTCACAGTTGATCCTTTTCTGAGAGGAAAAGGATAAGAATATTTCCAAAACATGAATTTTCACTTTTGAAGCTCTGAGACAAACATTGAACACCAAACAACTACATACCAAGCTCACTCCTCTAGGTAGCTTTTACCTTGGAGAACACAGAACATTTCTCAAACTGCTCTTGCAAAACCAGGCAGATCCTCTCAGGCCAGGACATGCAGGCACCAGGTCTAGCCTTGTAAAAAGGAAGATCTCCACTACCTGCATGCCAACAGGGTGCATGAGTGCTGCCAACACGTGTCCATGCCATGGAGGCTGCTGTGCTTAGAGTTTGCAGAGAAACCCGTGATGCTCATGCCTAAAATACCGTTACACTTGCCCTAACGCAGCCAAACTGACAAACACACAAATAAAAAAAATATTGTGCCAAATCCATGATGGCATAAAATCAAAGATACTCTTCAACTAATGATTTTAAGCAGGTGATGTAGTAATCATCCTGGCAGGAACTCAACCTCCTAACCCTTCTGCCTTCAGCCTGCCACAACAGCTCGCGGTGGTGATGTACCATCCTGAACTCTGTTTCTCAGGTCACAAAAACTAACTATGGTTGAACCCATTGGCACCACAGGGCAAATCTCCCAGCATCTTTTCACAAGCCAAACCTCGCCAAAAGCTGATTATTCAGGTAAAGAGAAACAGTTACGCACAATACAACAACATGTCAGTGTTTCCAAGGCTGTGGAAACATCTCCAAGACCAAGATCACTCTTCCCACAGCACCGTACTTGCCCTGAGACCCCAGAAAACACATATGGCAACAATGCAATGATGGACCTCTGCGAGCTATGGCCCCACAGAGCAAGATAAAGTTCAGAAAAACTCCCCCACTCCTCAAGTGTAAGAGCATGTGCTGGGTTATGAAAGCACCGGCAAGACCACGTTTCAGGGACACGGGGCAAGTAAGCTGTGAGTATAACTGGGGTGGAGCAGATTGCCCCTGGCAGAATTTTGTTCCCTATCATAGAAAAGCTGCAGACAACTAGAAGTGAAGCGGGTGAAAAGAGGACATGCTTCCTCTGGAGAACTGGCTCGTACCAGCCCAGCAGCTGTAGGGCAAAGCCCTGTTCACATGGAACTGCTGTTGCTGCAGGCACCGTATCCCCATCTCAGGATGGGTTTCTCGTGGGGTCTTGGACACCGTAGAAGGCATCCAGCCATCTCCAGGCCTCTGCTGTACAGCTGCGGGATGCTGGAGGCCGGGATCTGCTCATCTTCCCTACCAAGCACTCTGAGGCTTTTTGTCAATTTAGGGGAAAAAACACGTTTATAATCCATGTTGGACTTCAGTAATCATCATGTTATTCTTCTGGATGAGTCACAGACAAGGATCCCTTGTTACTCGAGGAGGGGGAAACAAGATTACCTCCAGCTGTTTTGTAACCTGTGTTATAACACCGACCGCAAGTGCCAAGCCGTGCTACCGGGGAGAGGGAGCCTGCAGTGCGTGCCAACATCAGCTCTGTATCTCAGATTATACAATCTTTTCAGGAAGTGCTGCATTTTTTTTACAGCCTGGTGATGCTTTGGGCCAACAGCAGAGGTCAGAATTGCCTTCATTTATGCAAGCACTCAACAAGTCGGAGCAGAGCTCAGGGCTGGCTGCCCTCAAGGCTCTGAGCACTAAGGTGAGAGAAAAATTTATGTAACTACATTTTTTTCTTTATGTTATTCCAAGAAAAGTGCTTCATTTTTAGTGCATAGTTTTGCATAACCCCAGCAAAAAGCTGCTGGGCTATATTAAGCACTAAACTAGATTGCCTTGTTGGCTTCCCACGGCTCTATCTATGCACAGACGTTTTTTTTTTCCCTCACATTACATTATTTTTCATGCATACAAGGGAAAAAAAAAAAAAAAAAAAAAAAAAGAAAAAGAGCTCACTCAGAGAAGGAAAATGCTGCCAGGTGCAAAGCAGAGGAATTCAAGCCCTACCATGAAAGAGCAGGAAAGGGCTGCTTTAAGCCTCCAGCAGTTTCACAAAAAAAAAATAAGGTGGTATTTCTTAGAATGGACCACAGTTGCCAGCAGGACAGTTCCCAGCATCTTCCTCGGAGATGCTGAGAGTGCAGTCAGCCTGTTTTACAGCCAAGCTGAGTAATAGACTGCAGCTTCTACTTTTTCCAAATCAGGCACCTCCTACTAAAGTCAGAGCCAGGACTGCGGGTGGGGTCATTAGTGTCTCCTGAGCAGTGCCATGGAGGGGCAATGGCTTCCAGAAGAGCTCCCCATCCCAGCTAGGGCAAAGCACTGAATTGGATCCACCTGGACACCATGCTGCCGGATGGCTCGGTGCTTGGGTGCCAAGTGCTTCGGCAGGAGCTGCTCGGTGCTAAACATTTGGAAATCCAGTCTAATAAAATCATTCCAAACAGTTCCAGCCATCACGTTGACCAAGGCACCTCAGGCACTGACAACGGCTTGTCACAACACTCACCACTCTGTCTTAGCGTGTAAATACACCTCAGCCGCTGCGTTTTACCAGGCAATCCTGTTTATGGAAACCGCAATGCAACGCTCAAGCTGTTTCCTTACCCCACCAGAACTTTGCGCACAAAACTGCAGCCTCTTAGGAGACCCTGTGCTACTGCTTGACCCCAGTACATTAAACCCAGCCGTGCCGTATGCCCACAGTGTGGACGGAGCTGTAGCAGAGGGAAGCAGGAGTGCAGTTGTGGGACATCTGGAGCTGCTCAATGGCTCCAAACCCACCACCCATGAGCCAGGGCAGGGCCATGCACCAGCGCACAGGCATGTCATAACCCACGTGGGGCCAAGAGCAGGCTGGCAGCATGGGCCAAACCCAACTGTTTGTGTTGGAAGGGACCTTAAATATCATCTAGTCCAACCCTCCTGCCACAGGCAGGGAACCTTCTACCAGACCAGGTCTCTCAAAGCCCCGTCCAACCTGGCCTTGAACACTTGCAGGGATGGAGCATCCACAGCTTCTCTGGGCAACCTGGGCCAGTGCCTCACCACCCTCATAGTGAAGAGTTTCTTCCCTGTGTCTAATCTAAACCTTCCCTCTTCCAGTTTAAAGCCATCACCCCTTGACCCATCACTACATGCCCCTGTCAAAAGTCCTTCCCTGTCTTTCCCTGTCTCCAGGGTGAACAGCCCCAGCTCTCAGCCTGAGAGAGAACATATGTCAGCTGACTCATTTTCTACGAGCTCCTCTGCTGGAAAAGAAGTAGAAAAGCTGGATGCTCCCCAGCGCTCCTCTGCTTGCGTTAGGAGGCTCTGGCACTGGCAGCGTACACAAAGCACCCCATTATTTCCATGCGTAATAAAGGACACCACGTGCAGCGGGGTAAGCGGTACACGCTGACAGCGGGATCCAAAGCCCAAGGCAGTCCAGGGGAGTCTTTTGACAGCTTCAATGGGCTTTAGACCAGGCTGCGGGAGAGCAAAGTCACTCCATTCAGAGCAGCTTGCATTCCCACACTCAGCTGTTGATTTTAGAAAATGGCCAAAAAAGGCATCAAACATCCTACTGTATGTGCCACACCAGGCACACGTGGCTATCGCAGAAAGCACTGAGGCAAGGTTAGAGCTGCGGAGAAAATATTTATCAAACAAACATCCCAGCCCATCAGAAATGAGTCACAGCCAAAGCTCTCCAGGCACTGTGAGTGTCCACCTTCCCACCCATCTCTTTCTCCAGGGAGTGTCCTCCTCCCTCCACTTCAGGTTCTTGCAGACCCACCTCCCCTGCTCAGCCTCAAACTCCTCTCCCCAGTAAACCCTTCCTCTGCTCCTTTCTGGCAACCCACAGGTCACATCTCTACGGGGCAGCGGGGGACCCAGGACTGAGACATCACACAGTGTCCCCTCCTGTCACACCATCTCTCCTAGAGCTCCCCACCCCACACAGGGAGTTTACCTGCAGGATTATGCATGTTGCTTCTTGTCCCCCAGCCTCACAGGATGCTGCTGTGGGTT
This sequence comes from Ardeotis arabs, assembly GCA_011801015.1. NCBI lineage: Eukaryota > Metazoa > Chordata > Aves > Otidiformes > Otididae > Ardeotis > Ardeotis arabs. The sequence goes on along the minus strand of JAAGAY010066553.1, from coordinate 16,340 downwards.
TGCTGCCTCTGCAGAGCAGCACGTTGGTGCTCAGGTGTCCGTCGAGGGGACGAGCGTCTCCACCCACCGTCACCTGGGCAGAGCCCCAGCTCTGGGGAGAGGCTGCGCAGGGAGGATGGCCCCAGGCTGGGGCTGCATCTGCTCCAGCTGCACCCGCCTGTCCCCACCCAGAGTACGGGCGGTGGGTGAGATCAAACAGCATCTGACAGGAATAAAGGAGAGAAGAAATAAAGCCGACTTTCAATGCTTTCGCTTTATGTAAGAGCAATGTTCACTTCCTGACCTCAGGACACTGCTGGCTTCTCATGAAGATAATTGGCAATTTCATAACCTTCTGGTTACATAGAACAGACATGTGTCTCCGCTAAACCATCAGGTATGAGGCCAAAAAGGTCCCAGGACTTTGAACCCCAGATTATCTACAAGTGGTCCATCGCTACGAAGTCACCTGCTGCCCCATGCACCCAAACACTAGAGTACTCGCTGCTCTTGGGTCCAGCTCAGAGGCTGGGTCTCTTCATCGGCTGGAGAAGGTTGTGTCACATGGCTACCAGTGGTCCCACACCCCTAGAAAGGGTCCCTGGAATGCACTGGCTGGAGGAGGCTGTGTCACATGGCTACCAGTGGTCCCACACCCCCAGAAAGTGTCCCTGGAATGCACTGGCTGGAGGAGGCATCAGGAGACACCACTGGGAACATCCAAGGTATCCAAAAGCCTCAGCTGGCCTACGACAGAGTTAGAGCAGAAAAGGCTGGTGAGGAATTAAAGCAAAGTAATTAAAGAGCATGTGATGGAGCTGAGGTTGGCCAGCTGCCTCCTCTTCATGCAGATGAAACACAAACTGAAGTTAATGAGGAAACATGGACAATCCCATAATTGGAACAGCATCTTTCACCTCTGGGATGTATCACCCCGGCTAGTTCAGCCAACGACCGACTCAACACACCTGCAAAGCGTGCTGAGAGGGCCTGGGGCTGGGCAGAGGAGGTGGAGAGGCTGGGGGAGCAGGTCTTCACTGCAAGGCTCTTGGTAGCCCCTCTACAGGATGGATGGTACAAGAACATGGCAGTCGTTGGCTATGGCAAGTAAACAAAGGTTGGAAAGTCAATTCATCAGCTTTTAAAATGAAAGAGAAGACATTTCAATGCCCCCAGAATAGAACAGGGAAGTATAAATGGAAAATAAGTAAATGCACAGAACAAAAGAGTAGAAGAAAAGCTAATAAAATAAGTCCCAATGCTCAGTGGATTTGCATTAATCAAAACAAATAAACAAGAACAAGAGACTTGCATACCTAAGATTATTCCATCTTATGATTTAGTAAACAACAAACTGCATTAGATCTGCAGCCCCTGGGGAAAGCCATCTAAATTGTGTTTGGATTAGGAGTTAAAATTTCAGATGAGTATTTGGTAAATGGGCTAAGAGCTTTACTATGCCATCTAATCCACCTCTACTAGCTTTGGACGTGACTTTGGGCAAGTTCCTTCTCTTCTGGTGACTCTATTTTCCTCTTCTGTAAAATGGGGATAACAGTCCGTCCTCTTTGCAAAGTGCTTTGCCATCTGGAGATGAAGCCAGCAGTGAGAGCTAGATGTCAAGAGTTTCCTATTACTTTCCCTGGAGCAGTGCTACATGGCTTTAGAGTTTATTCTTGCAGCTTTTTCAGAAATTTGAGATAAACGTAGGTTCCTAAGTGAGTTTAGCTGCAATTAAGACTTCAATGCAATGAGAGCTCACTCTTGTCCGATGGGCTCTTGAAGAACCATTTTTTCCAGCCACTGCTTTTATGCCCATTTTTGGTTTTCTTGATCTTTGTTTCTGAACAAGGACAGCTTTCAGAAACATGGCCAAGGAGAATGCAAAGACGGCTTAGTACCTTCAGGCACTGCTGGTGAAATCAAAGGAAGATCTTCCCCTGCGCTCACCATGCAAAGCCGTATGCCGAGGGAGCGTTTGGTGTGGCAAGCTGAGCCCAGGGCTCTCCGACAGCCGCAGCTGGAAAATCGTATGGAAAAGTGAATTGTCCATCCCTCGTTCACGTGGGGAGCAGGGTGCCAGCTGCCACCGCCAGGTCGGCCGCCCGCCAGTCCCCACCACAGCATCTCTTCCTAGAGAAGGGAAATTCATCCCTGCGGATGAGCCCATCCCACAGCATCAACGTGCCTTTGGGTCAGGGGTCTCCCTGAGTACGCGGGGAAGATCTGGCATTGTCTTAATAAGACAAATAGGTGATAGTTGCAGGAAAGCCTGGGACCCAAAAGGCAGGGTCCTCAAGGCCCAGATACCACTGCCTGGAACACATTGCTAATCCTGAAATGACTCCGCTGCAGGGAAGCCTCAGCATCTCAGAGCCCCGCAGACAGCTGGGCAGAGGAATCACAACTCAGCTCATCCCCCAAAGAGCCCTTCAGGGGACAACCCCTCTCTGATTGGTTTTTTTAAACCCACCATAAAAGCTAAAAGCAACAACAAAAAAATCATCCCCTTCCTCAATGCAAGAGAACCCCAGGAATGTGAGTTCAAAAGAGGTTTAAACAGCCTGTGTTGATCCTGTCCCCATGCTCCTGTCTCACCCCATAAGAGCAAGTTGGAGCCACAGCTAGATCAGAGGCTCCGCACCGCAAAGGAGGTTCCTCAGCATCGTGGAGGATCACACAAATTGCCTTTCATAACTTTAAATTTGCTGCAGGGCATCATGCTTGAAGTTAATGTATGCACTCCTATTGTACTTAAGCATTATAAAACCAGCTGATTATACAACCCCATCCTGGTACTCGCACGTGTCTTCAAATGCTCCTGCCACCCTTAACGTGCATCCTGGATTGGATAATCTTAGTTTTGTAACTGGTCTCCTCTGTGGAGACAAGACTTCCCCTTCCAACACCTGGTCACCTGGAGACTTTAAAAAGCACCTCAAAGGCACCCAGTTACAGGAGATCTCTTAACAGGGAGATTTTACCTTCTGGAAGCATGCCGGTGTCAGAAGAGGCCTTTGCTCCAGCAGTCCGGGCCACCATGCCTCAGGAGCCCCAGCAGACAGACTTCCAGCTGGTGCGAGTCAAGAGCACATGGTACCGGATCAAGAAAGGAGAAGCCCTTTCTGACTGCGAGGACAAGATAACGCTCTCTGAAGCAAAAATGTAAGTATAGAAGCCCATGTTGCTTGTTGGCGACTGCGCTGAATGGCTCTGGCTAGCCAGACCGTGCGGTCTTCTTGGTGGGATGCATTTCAGATGGAAAAACCATCTTGTGTGCCTTTGCAGCTTAAACCCACGGTTACGTGGATAACCCTATAAAAGTTGGCTTCAAGACATGTCCAATATGGCAGCACAGGTATTTGCTGCTCTCCTTGGTTTGATTTGGCTAAACTATAGAGAGATTTTTATCAACAGTCTGAATTTCTGTGATTTGGAAGTTTCTTTAAACTTCTGAAAAGCTTACAGAGGGAATCCTGAATGCTGCACTTGAGCTTTTATTTCCCCCTCTATGCACGTGAAATCTTTGTGTGCAAAAGCTCACGCACAGGCATGGGAGAAGGACGTGTTTATAGAGAGGGCTGCAAGCAAACAAAATTCCTAGATGGGAAAAATAAACACAGTAGGTCACTGACAGGAGAAAAAACCATAACGTATCTCTGAAACTGTAGAAGTCACCTAATGCTGCTTCAGACAGAGTATCCCCCCAGGGATACACACAGCTCTTTGCTGATATTACATCTCTTCAGTTAACGATCCTTTAATTACAAGGTATTCCTTTTCATCAGCCTGTGGAGCCCCGTTTGTGATGCAGATCTTCCTTAATACAGTTGCGTTTTGCATGCCAGAAGTTTTCTAGCATTTGTCATACTCAGGTTTTAATGTCACAAGTCTAACCCTGTTCTCAGCCAGGTCAGAGGGATCTTCACCAGTGCCGGCAGCGGCCACGCATGAGCGTTGCACAGGCAGAGCTGCAGCAGATAGAACAGGGCTTTAGCAGACCCAAAGGCAGTCAATAGCAGGACCTCAGTCAACAGCAGGATGAACCTAGGGCCCAGAGCACACCCAGAGGAGTCCTCAGCTGACATATGCTTCAACAAGGGTATGTCCAGCTTCAAATTCACTCCTATTTTCGTACAGAGGAGGGCATACGGTAGGTCGTAGTCATGCCACCCGGCACCTAAAGCTGATTCCACCAACATTCAAACCCATCCTGTCTCTTAGAAGGGTCGCATGCCAGAGACGGATGCATATGCACATGAAGTACAGCTGTAAGGTATATATTTGGTGCATTAAAATGTACACGGTTATGGTTTTTGTATTTTAAAAGCCCAGAGGAAATTTTCTGGAAGGTGTACATCCTCGTTGTTTAACAAGTTAAAAGGTTAGGGCTAGATTTAGAGGCAATTTGGTGAAGAAAGCAGAGAAGCATCTATTTAGACCTTTAAGAGAAAGTTCAGGCATGTGGAAAGAACCTGGGCATGTCCAGAAATCTGATTATCCACTGAGCCATCTGCTCATTCAGAAACCAAAACAAAGTTTCATGGAAACTTTTGATTTTTACCCAACTGCAGCTCAAGAAGAGGTCTTTTATAAAATACATTTTGCAGTTTTGTTCTGTCTTTAAAAAAAAAAAAAAAAAAAAAAAAATCCTGATTCCCAACAAACCAAAATAGCCATTGTTTTTCACCTGACTCCCTCTTCCCAACAGGAGAAGTAATAACTGGGTTGCAGGGCTGGGTTCTTCGCTGGTTTAGGTAGATACTACATGCCAGCTTTGTAGGCTTCTATTTATCCTTTCAAATTCCACTATGGAAACCTTTGCCAACTCTCAAATAATTACTTTTAACTACCTGGGAGCACTTCCTATTTCTGTCATACCTGTTTCAAGGTAAGGAGATCCACTCTTTGATCAACTGGAGAATTGTAAAGACACTATTTTGCATGGAGGAGCGTGTGTGTAAGTGTGTGGCTGTGTGCAGATAGATAGGAATAAATCAACTCATATCACCCAGATATATCAGGCAGAGGATGTTTCCTTCATAAATACTTTGCCAAAATTTTGGCAATCTCTTCCCCACTCCCTTTTGGGAAGGTGGGATGATTGGTCTGAGGTTTTCTGCTGTTTTATTGACAAATGAATGAATTGGAAGGAAAATAATTTGCTTCTCCAGCCCTTCTTGCTCTCTGTTTTATCATTATCACATAGAAGTTCAGCCATTTGACTTTCTCTAAGATGTGGGATGGTTTCTCTGGTGCCAAAGCAATTGAGCCCTGACACCCAGGAGACGTGTCCCACCCTCACAGCCTCACGCTTTTGCAGTGCACAGGCAGGAGACCTCACATTCCCCACCCCCCCGCTATGTCCTTAGACTAGTTCAGACATGTAAATTACAAGAGAGGAACACAATTATTTCAAATTATGTTTTCTGATCCTTGCCAGAGGTGAATGTGTCTCCGAAGGTGGGATTTCCTGGACAATTGAAGCTCCCATCTATTTTTGCTACAAAGTGGTAGAAACGTACAACATTCTGGATCCTTCTAACACTACTCTGCTCTGGGGTCACATTACTGACCCCCAGCAACTAGAGCTAGCCACTAGTGGCAAAAGGAAGCTGAGGCGCTTTATTGTCATAGATGAAGTCGTTGATGAACTTTATGGCTCCAAAGTCAGAGAATACTTTGAAGAGAATAACGTTCAGCACAAAATCCTTGCTCTGCCTACCACTGAAGAAACTAAATCCATGGACTTGGTCTTGAACATCTTGCAAGAAGTCCAGAACTTCAGCATCGACAGGCGAACTGAGCCCATCATCGCCATCGGAGGAGGCGTCTGCCTGGACATCGTAGGACTGGCCGCATCGCTCTATAGAAGACGTACCCCTTACATTCGGGTCCCAACAACCCTCCTCTCTTACGTTGACGCCAGCGTGGGGGCAAAGAATGGGGTGAATTTCCTACAGTGTAAGAACAAGCTTGGAGGCTACACTCCCCCAGTAGCTAGTTTCCTGGATAGATCCTTTATTCAGAGCATTCCTCGGCGACACATCTCCAATGGCCTTGGAGAAATTTTAAAGGTATGAACTTTTGCAATTGCAGTTTTCAAAACTGAAACCATAGAATCATAGAATGGTTTGGGTGGGAAGGGACCTTTAAAGCCCACCCAGTCCAACCCCCCTACAAGGAACAGGGACATCTCCAAACCAGATCAGGTTGCTCACAGCCCTGTCCAACCTGGCCTTGAATGATCCAGGGATGGGGCATCCACCACCTCTCTGGTCAACCTGTATTGCTTACATGCAGTGCCTAGTGCTAACCCTACAGAGTAAATGCCAAAACTCAAGGCCAGACATAGACACAGCACAACCAGGGAAGAAAGTGTCTTCTGACTGAGGCTGATCCATAGCACTCCAAAATTAACTGCTGGCAGAGAATTTGAGGTTCATTATACTGGCGATTAATAATTTGCAAGATCATTTGCACCTACCTCGCGGGGTATGTTCAGTGTGGTGAACCAATCCCTTGTGAGAAAAATTCTACTTCTAAAATTACCTGGAAAGTCCATAGTAAATGGTTTTATGCCTGAAGAGCTTTGAAAATTTTTGATAAAGTGGAGTTCAAGCTATTAAAGTGTATTAGCGATGAGTTCATCAGCAGCATTTTTCAGTGCTTGCATAGTGGGAACTCCCCAGGATATCTGGATGTTTCTGGCAGATGCTGGGAAACCTGCAGGTCATCATTCCTCAGGGCAGGAGGGAGCTAATGCCTGAGTCAGAGGGTGAAAAAATATGTACTTATAACAATGAGATCGCTTCTGAAGCCTTATGGTGCCCATATTGCAGTGCTTTCCCATCTTCCCTTGCCCAAAGAGCAACTCCAAGGATTAGAGTTGTCCTGGGGATGTCCACCATCTGGTCCCTGTCCTGGGGATGGCTACTGGGCAGCTGAGAGCCTGGAGTTTCCTGCCAGGCACACAAACAGCCAAAGCTCATTGAAAATGGTCTCCTGGGCTACTGCAGCATGTAGCAAGCTCATAGCATGGTCAGGTTTGCCCAGTAGCAAGGGAACTTGCCCACCAGTGCTCCCATCATCTCTGCCACTTTAGCAGAGCCCCCACTGGGCATTTCTATAGTACCTTTTGCACACATCTTCACCTACTGTAGCTGACAACACGTGTAACACCACCAGCACACACTTCCTAGAGACCTGAATATACACCAGATTGGTGTATCCTCCCTACTCCTACAGTCCCACATGCATGCTAACCAGGAACTGTGCCTACAGAAATACTTTTGCATGTTGCACAGGCAGAACTTGCCCACGTACCAACTGTGTAGGTATTTCTTTGCTAGTGTATAACGTGATATTATAGTCCAGTCTAATGAAACACTCAAGTTTTCAGCAGCACATACTAGGATCATGTAATTATCTTCTATTACCTCTTCTGTTCTACCCTAGATGGCACTCATGAAACACAAAGGGCTCTTTGACCTGCTTAAGAGCCATGGGAAATATCTGCTGGACACCAAGTTCCAGTCCTATAGTGGCTCTGCCGACCGCGGGGATGCTGCACTGCAGACTACCAGGATCGCCATTGAAACCATGTTGGAAGAGCTGGCTCCCAACCTCTGGGAGGATGACCTAGACAGACTGGTTGATTTTGGTCACCTTATAAGCCCAGAGCTGGAAATGGTGAGTGACAGATGTTATATTTCAACATTTTAAAAAAAAACAAAAAAAAAAAAACCCAAAAAAAAACCCCAAAAGTTTTCAATCAGCAGCATGAAAACTTTGTGCAAAAGGAGCTGACCTAAACTCCAGATTTGCACGTTACCTCAGATCACCCAACACACCCAGCCTGGTCCCGTTAGATAGAGACCCCTTCCCTGCCGCATTTCCTCCACGCCTGCACCCGTATTTCCTATTCAGACCACAGGCCAGTTATTGCTCTTAGCAGGCATTTACCAAAGCACAAAGATGACTGGATTTCAGTGAAGCCACTAGAAAACACTAACATGAGCTACAACAGTGCAAAGGCACGGAGACCGCAGCCTGTATGACTTGGGAGAACTTGCCACTGAGGAATAAGGGGGGAGGACCAGACCTCATGCAAAATTCAGAGCTCTTGTTTCCATCCCATGGTGCTCTTCATCAGTGATTTGAATGCAAAGAGAATTAGATTCTGGGCCTTATGGGAGATTTTACATGCAATTAATCACCTGTAAAAGAGATCATCCTCTGCAACCCATAAATCATAAGATGCTAACATCCAGCAAATTTGTACTTCTACTGCCGCGAGTCAAATATCAATTTTCACAAGTACTTTTAGAAAAAGCCTACTTATTTACTATTCTTCAACCCAAATCTTTCCCCCCACCCACCTTTGCTCTGTTTCAGAGGGTTTTGCCATCGCTGATGCACGGAGAAGCTGTGAACATCGACATGGCATTCATGACGTACGTTGCCCACACGCGGGGACTCATCACCGCCGAGGAGAAGGAGCAGATCATCCAGTGCATGAGGGGCCTGGAGCTGCCGGTCTGGCATGGTGGCTGCAGCTGGCCCCTCATCAAGAGGGCCCTGAGGGAGCGCCTGAAACACAGCGGTGGACAGCCCCGGATGCCTCTCCCCATCGGCCTTGGCGTAGCAGGTACTGTGGAGAGGGACACCAAGGTGTTCCTGGAGCATCCCGGCACAGTGACACGCTGGAAAACGTGCCCTGCAGTTCTGCAGTTGTACCTTTCCGGTTTTACTTGTGTTTTTATTAACATCCAAAAAAACTCACCAAGAGACAGGATCTTTCTCTTGTGTGTAGCCACTAGAATTCAGTCAAGGACTGGGGTCTAATTAATTAAGTTATAATTGACCAATTGACTTTGCAAACCAACAGCATAAACACAGCGCTATGGCAGATGAACCAACAATGTCATAAGCGAAAAAACAATTCCTCTGTTATACTTGAAAATATTTGTTAAATAATTCTTGGCGAAATGAATTTAATGTATTATTGTGCCTAGAACTAATACCTGAAAACTAAATAGCATCTGTTCAGTATCTGGGGTGAAACACTTTTACTTATGAGATTAAAAAAAAAACAAAAAACCCAGCCCCTAACACAGAAGCCATTCATGGAACCAGGTTGTGATCTCCTGCGTCAGTATCCATCCAGACTACTTCCATGAAGCTCAGTCTCTACACACTCACAAGAAAACAGACTCTCAAACTGTTTGGAGGAGCTACTCTCCCCCCTAGCGAGTTAGCATACGCAAGAGGGAAAAGCTTCTCTAGGTGTCCAACTAACTACAAGTCTTATTTTACAGAGATCTTCAATGACACTAGTGAAGAGATCCTGGAAAGAGCATACAAGCTGTGGGTCAGGGACTGCAAGACGGTGCTGGAAGAAGAGCCAGCTGCCCTCTGAGAGCTGCGAACCTGGGCTGACGGCCCTGCCCCACGCGTTGAGTTGCTCGACATCGTAAGTTAGTGAGTAGGACTGAATGTTAAAAAGAAAAATACAGCAGCACCTGTGAAACCACGTACACCCCAGAGCTGCGTGGAACAAGAAGAATATTGGCATCTGACCCGATTTACCTCTTTCGATTGCTCTATTTGAAAGGGAATTCCTTAGCGCTCAAGAAGTGAAACCACCAAAAGCCCATAGTGTAGTTCATAGCACGCTGTCTCCTTTAGGGGAAAGCATGTCACTGGGGCATTCATGCATTCACCTGGTTCATCCAACCAGGGGACCGCCACGGCCTTGCACAGTGCTGTCCCACCATTGCGTGTTCTTGGACCCCTGAACTCTGGTTTATAGACCACATAAAAGAAGTGGGGCATCTTGACGGCACCACGCAAAACCTCCATGCTATATAAAACATTTGAGGTGGGTTATCTCCTTTGCTGGTTTTGGCATTCTGAGTTGTTCTTGTTTTCTCAGCTCATTCAAAGTAGCAAAAAAAAAAAAAAAAAACCAAACCACAACTCAGCTGCCAGCCTTTGCTGCCAGCGTAAGGGAATGACACACTCTGACTACAGGCACTGTCACATAGCTGCAGATCAGCAGCTACCACTGCTGTGAAACACAACTGGAGCTGTACGTTGACAGCATGGCTGTCCTATGTCTTGGGACTTTTGGACACGGAGGACATGCTGGCAAGACTCATCTTGGTGCCAAAATGTGTAGCAGTGGTTTTACTGTGTCACCCGTGAAAGCCACCGGTGTGACACATCTGGTGCAGTTTGCACCAGTGCTGCCCATGAACAAAGTTGAGCCCCAGGCTACACCACAGAACCCCCCGGGTGATCCCACCGAGCGTCTGCCATGCGCCTCCTCGTACCTGGCTGGGCAGGGCTCCTTCCCCATCGCAGCACTTTCCGGGTAGGTAGGGTCAGCTGGGGGAAATAGAGAGAAAGTGGGGGAGTCCAGGTGAGTTTATCACCTTCAAGCAGCCCCAGTGTCACATCTCAGGATCCTGGCAGACACAGAGCAAGTTATGTATCAGATGCTGACTGTGAAAAATGTAGAAGCAATGTCATCCTTCTCCCTGGAGGCTGAATTAGAGGAATCACAATCAACAAACAGCCTTTGAATTATTTACGGCATTATTATATTTTTTTTCCTTATGTCATACCATTTTGTGCTGATGTGCTGGCTGCTGTTTTGCTGAAGTAATAAAAGTTATTAAAACTGGAAAACTTTTAAAATAACAATGCCATCGCTGCACACAGTGCGTGCCTGTGTACATTTGCACCTGCTAGAGAGACAGAAAGACACTGGAAGAGTGACCAACAGAGCTGCCATCATAAATCCCTTTTCCTCTTGAACCCAGAGAACGTGTGCCTAGAAGCACACAGACTTCCCTGGCCCTTCTCCAGAGCCGTGTGCTCCTCTGGCTTCAGGACACCTTACCCAGCAGACCTCCCACGGGGCTCCCACAACAAAGAGCACATCCTCAGAGCCACATCTTCCTATAGAAATAATCCCCTAACGCCTTCAGTTGAAGGCGGCTGTGGCCGAGGATATCAGTGAAATTTTGTCCTTTTTCCAGAGCCATCACAGACAGGTTCATTCAGCCGGTTCCTGACAGAAAGGGACAGTGCAACATGAGACTAAATGAGGATCTGAACGTTTTAGGAGCGTGAGAGAGCCCCGGGGACAGCAGTGCTGAGGGACAACGTGCTCAGAGCCTCCATGAGGGATGGAGGGGGGTGTTGTCTCTGCCCCATCTGGTGTTGTCACCTCTCGGAGATGATCTGGGACTGGAGACCTGCAGCTCTGGGGGTCCTCTCCCAGAGTTCAGGGTGATCACCTGGGTACACTCGTGACCAGTTTTCCTCCTCCCCAGGAGCTGGATGGGCCATGTTTCACATCAGATAACCTAGAAATGAATGAAGCGCAGGATTATCGGCTGCCCAACACTCAGTGTCCTTCAGCGCAGGAGTCCTACCCCATCTGCCTACATGGTACAAGACAAACATCAACTTGAGTTGATTATTTTAGCAGCAGCTTAGCAGGGTCCAGGCAAACTGAACCCAGCAGAGTCACAAAGCCACACGCACCCAGTAAAAACCCAACACCTAAGGCTGCTGTGCTGTCGGTGACAGCGACGCGGCTGAGGGTCACCCATCAGCCCGTCCCATGCGTGGGCTTGGCCACCGCCTCCCAGAACCGGGATGCGTGCGTAACAACACATCAAAGGAACGGGAGCACAATTAAGACTGAAAAGTGAGCACATGATTATTATTTTTTCCCCTCCCTTCTGCTGTGGGTGACAGAACACAATCAATCCCTGACACGCTTGGTTGCTTAGTAGCAGACAGCCACGTTTTTAATTATATACTAAAATATGCTAAAGAACGTAAAACGGCTGTGTGACTAATACGTGTGTATCAAGAAAGGCACATGACAGCAGCTAAATTGCTCCAGTGTCTGATAGAGTGCCTCTGCCAGGCTTGTCATCAAAAGATCAAGAGAAGGAGGTGGAAAGTATTATTAATAAAACAGAGACTTTTTAAAATACACCTCATTGTTTGCAGCGCATTTTTTTTTAAATGTCTAGCATGAATTTAATTCTATTCCATTTATGCAGCTTTGATTTAATTCCTGCTTTTTCAAATGGAACTGTTATCATTAGACCTAAAATCCCTGCTTATTTTCTTATTACCTTCAGCGATGTATTACTCCAAAGAGAAAAGTGGAAAGCTGCACGGGATGCAGCTGGGTTCTCTGCAGCACAAGTTCTTCGTGGGTTTTTTTTGAACAAAATTACTTTAGTGGTCAGAGAACAAGAAATTATTTTATAGTTTACATGTTCTGAAGTCATTTATTTTGCAACAATTGTCTCTAGAAACTACTTTTCAGCAGGGGAAAAAAAAGATACTCTGAGCTCTGATATTTTTAATAGAGTAACTACGCAGTTATTACTCATGTCTAGTCAATAGCAGGATTAAATATACCCAAGGTAAAACGAGAATCAGGCCAGAAATCTTGAAGACACTACAAAATTTTGACTAAATTTATTTAAAGTGGCTAAAGAAACAGCGCTGAACACAACAGCAACGGCCCTGTTCCTCGTACACCGCAACACGCGCTCAACAGCGCTGTGCTTGCCCGCCTGGAGCCGTTACCGCCGGTACAAATTACAGGTTGTGTTCCGAGAAAACAACTTGCCAGTAGCTTACTACAGTAGTAAATCACAGCTCACCTGAGAGCAAGGCGGGCTGGAGCTAACGTGGCACCGTGGGCGACGCTGTCTCCGCCCCGCCCGTGCCGGGATGCAGCCAAAATCATCACTGTGGTGGGGTCTGAGCCCACCGAGGGAAGCCTGCCCTCGTTAAAGCTTCGCAGCTGGTGAGGAAGGATGCAGCCCTGCAGGAGCGTGCTGTTCCCCGCTTTATTAATTAATGTCTAACTCTTGCTGCTGCCAAAGGCAAGGAGGAAAGCCAGCGGGAGCGGGGAGCTGGAGAGGCACTGCTGGACGGCGAGAGAGCAGGCCAAGCTCTTGGGCGAGACCCAGAGCCGCGTGCCCCAGCTATCGAACCCCCCCCAGGGCGCATCCCGGGGACCCGGTGCACCCCACCAGCGCCCCGCTCTGCGGGATGAACACCACTCTCAGAGGCTGGGTCTCGTGCTGGAGCCAGGCGCTTGCCCTCCCTCCCAAATAATGGCGACTGCCCTACTGATGGCTACAGCAAGGCGACCGCTGACAGGCTGTGCCGGGCTCCCAAAGCCTCCACCGGTGTCCTACGGTCGCCCCAAACACCTGGTGTAGCTCCCCCAGCCTCCCCTGCAGACACATCAGGGCATGAGGGATTCCTCCCACAGCTCCTCTGAGACACCATCCACAATATACAACCGTGCACATCAATCCTGTGGTGATTTTTATAAATACGTTAAAAGAGCAATCGATATTTAGATGCTTTGCACTCCCCGGCCTCGCACAGCGCTCGCACAGCATCTAACATAGAGGCCTGGCGCAGGAACCGCCGTTTCCCTCTCCGACCACACAGCACAATGGTTCCGCAGCCCTGGGAAGCGCAGGGATGGGGTAAAAGAGCAGCGGCACGAGGGGCTGGGAGCCGCCTTCTCTCCGGGGAATCAGAAATGGAGCATCCACCCATGCTGAGCACTGCTGGAGTTTGACAGAAGACTTCCCGCTCCTTTTCAGTCTGGGTGAGAACATCGTAAAAAGGAAGAAACTGCAGCTTCAGGCCTTGGTGGAGATGGAAGCCTCGACACGCACCTGTTAAGAGAGTTACTCTCCAAAACTTAGCTGGAAACGGAGCCATTTTAAGTCCGGGGGCACTTCGGTTCACAGGCAAAGACAGTGCACGCGCATTTAACACATGAGCCAGCACCCTATTAAACCTGACTGGTTTTGGTAAGTCAGGCACACTTTTTCAAGCCGTTCCCCTGCAATTTTAAGCAAGTGCGTTTCAAAAGAGCTGGAGAAACAGGGAGCATGAGCACCATTCAGTGCCAGGACCGTCCCCAGATGCAATAGCACACGGGGCTTCCCAGCAAGCCAGGCCCCACCAGGCACTGCAGCCTTATTTTTAACATTCACTTTCTTATCCCGCACGGAATTTTTCAGGCATGTCCAAAGGAACTAAAAGGCTTCTGAGCAGACCTGCTACCACCTCTCTCCTGACACACACTGAGCAACTGCTTACAGCCCTTACCCCCACGCCGAGCTCCCGTCCTGCTCCTCCCGTGTTTCGCAACCCAGCCCAAACCCGCAGCCGCTCCCACTGAAAACAAGAAATTCCCTCCCAAAACACAGCGCTGGCACAACTGACCACCAAGAGGAAAGCCAAAATACATCTGAAAACTCAAACTTAAATTAGATATGATATCCTAGGCTGCTGACAGATAAGTTTTCTATGGCAGTACTCCAATGCCACATTCTAATATTGTGCTGAATTTCTGAATAAATAGCATCACAAAGCCTGCTGGAAACAACCTTCAACTCCAGTTATCTTCTACAAAGTGGGCACAGGGCTTTTCTATATTCCTAGCAGAGTCAGGCAGCTTTGCCCAGCATTTTTTGTTTGGTTTGCTTTTACATTGAGTGATGCAGGATAGCCAGTAATTTTTCATTGCAACTGACTTAAGTATTTTCCACCCCTAACAGGTATCAGATTTTCAGGCCAAATTCAAAGCTTCAGTTGTTTGCATTCATGGCTTAAAACCCATGAGGTAACAGGCAGTAACCACCACTGCTGCTGCAGCAATGTCCACGGAGATGGGGAGGACTCCACGGGTGAGCAGAGTAAGCGGCAGCCTGTGGAAGAACAAGACTAGAAGGGATGAAAGCAACAGAGACAGGGGAAAATAAAAATAAAAATTAAAAAAAAAAAAAAAAAAAAAAAAAAAAAAAAAGATGGGAAGACAAAACAAGACCCCAGATGGTTCCTACCCAGCGCTTGCTGCAGCTCCCAGCACAATCCATGAGCAGCTCTTCACATCCTAGGTGAGCGGCGGTTTCGGAGCATCCCGGGGCTGCGTGGGGAGAGGACCAGTACCTCTCCAAGCACAGGTCAGCTAGAGGAGGTGGTGAGGTGCCGCTGTGTGGGACCGCGGGGATGGGTGACCTCGCAGGAGTGACAGCAGGGCAGAGAGGTGTAGGTACCCCGCAGCTGCACCAAGCCCATGCCGGACACACGGCAAAGGGCAATGTGGCTGGGGTGGTTTAGGCAGACACCCCTTTGGGAAGGGAGGGAGGCGAAAAGCCAGAGCCCATGGGAGTGGAGGCAACGCCATTTGTTCACATCCACCTGTTCTGTTCCTTACGCTGGACCACAAGCTTCAGATCTGTCTGCTTCGGTATTTGCAAAGCCCAAGAGGGGCCTGATCTGCAGCTCTGTCCCCCTCGTGCTACCGCAACACAACACGACCGGACAGCTGGGGTGCAAGCAGGGCTGCTGCCAGACACCGGGTCAGGAACAGGGACACATCCACTGCCAGGTCACAAACACAGGAGCACCGCTGGGACTTCACAGGCACAGAAAAAACGAGATTCACGTACACGAGAAACGAGTGGCTTACACAGATGTTTGTGAAAAACCAAATGCTTTAATCCATCTATCAAGAACAACAGTTCAAATTATTTCATTGGATACATTAATATTGATCCATAATTTACAGTGCTATGGACCATACACAAATTATTGCTGCAATCAACAGCAGATGAATATCAACATTACAGTACCAAGCATCATAGCAAGAGGCAGTAATTAATGTCACTTTTTCAAGAAATATAGGTATTTATACTATTATCAACATCAGCTTCCCCCCCAGTGCATTTTATGTCAAACAACATAAATGTAAGTGCATTATTTTGTGCTTTGTGCTTTCCTTATGTACCTTCTTTTTGCTTTTACAGGTTGCAAGAGTTAAATATTGCTTTATAGGCCAAAAGCAGTAAGGAAGAACTTCACGGTACTCTGCACATTCCTGCTTGTTGCATGGCTTTGGCAAAGTGAGAACTGGTAGGTATCCCGCTCAGCCGTGCAGGGAAGCCACCGCCGGCCCAGTGTCACACAAGACATTGCCATCAGACTGGGCAACAGCTTCTGTCCATCTCACTCCACCTAGCTCATGCCAAAACCTGCCTGCAATCGCTGTCTCCATCCTCTGCCATTGATCCCCTGTAAAATGTCATGACCACCACGTTCCACCAGGCACAAACAGGCAAGGACGTCTCCAGTTTGCACCTGCCTGGAGGCCCGTGTCTCCTGGAGATGTCCCCACTGCAGCGCCAAGATGCTTCCACGCCAAGAGCTGGCAAACTCAGAGGGCTGTAGCCTAAGGAAACACAGGATGAAGAGCAAGCAGGGCACAGCCAGGCTGTATGCGACCC
>JAAGAY010066542.1:1982-67798 GCA_011801015.1 Ardeotis arabs | reverse complement strand
TCTGCCAGCCTGTTGTGAAGAACTTTTCTTGTGAGAGAAACAGCTGCAGATGCCAAGGTCAGTGAAGAAGGAGGGGGAGGAGTAATGCAGCTCCTGGCCAGGATTCCCCTGCAGCCTGTGGTGATGACCATGGTGGAGCAGGTTGTCCCCCTGCAGCCCATGGAGGTCCACGAAGGAGCAGAGATCCACTTGGAGACCGTGAAGGACCCCACACTGGGGGAGGTGGATGCCAGAAGGTGGCTGTGGCCTGTGGAGGGCCCGCTGGGGCAGCCGTTCTGGAGGGACTGCACCCCATGGAAGAGATGACCCACGCCGGAGCAGTTTCACGAAGGACTGTGGCATATGGGTGGGACCCCACAATGGAGCAGGGGAGGAATGTGAGGAGTTCTTCCCCCGACTATGAAGCAGCGGCGTAAAACATCGCGTAATGAACTGACCGCAACCCCCATTCCCCCTTCCCCCCTGTGCCGCTCGGGGGGGAGGAAGATAGTAGAGATAATGTTAAGCCCGGGAAGAGGGAGGGGTGGGGAGGAGGTTTATCTTGTTCTCTGTCTCATTCTCCTGCTAGTTTTAGTAATAAATGAATAGTTTTCCCCAAGTCGAGTCTGTTTTTGCCCGTGACTGTAACTTTAAGGATTTCTCCCTGTCCTTATCTCAAACCTCGAGCCGTTTTTCTTCTATTATCTCCCCCTGTTCTCTCGGAGGGTGGGGGGAGTGAGAGAGAGACTGCGTAGTCTGGTCCCGATCGGGGCTGAACTACGACACCAGCACAGGACAGACACCGCTCGAAGTAAAAATTTTCAGATACTGGGAACACTTAGAGGCTTAGTTGCCTCTCCTGAGGATGAGTGTAAGAGCTCGCAGTTCATCCAAGCTGATAATCTATGACCTCCATAGTCCGCAGAGGAGAGACAGAAGCATTTCTGGGGGTGATTCAGTCCACCCTAACATATGAGTTGAAGGAAGAATCAGAGTCTTTAGTGGTCTGTCTCTCCATAGTCTTTGGAAGACTACACGTAGGAGGACATAATTTGCTACCTCAGGCAAAGCCCATGGCTGTTGCAAGTGGGGTCCCTTGAAACGCCAAATGAAAATTAAGGTTATGAAACCTGCCACCTGTACTTTCAAGATGTCTGTGGCAGGCAGGACTCAAAAGTCTATGCTTCAAACAGCACATCAGGTCAAGATGAACAAAGCTATGGAAGAATTAATCTGTTTCAAATGGAATAAAAAATATTTTTTCTAATTTTGAAAAGAAGTGATTGGAAAAAAAAAAAAGACATTAAAAAGAATGTGAGAGGATGTCCTTTTAGCAGCTCTGATGCCAGTACTCTGACCATGAATTACTTTCATTCTGTTTTCAAGATCAGGGAGGTAGATGACCCGTCACTGTGAAGTCTAGACTGCTATCTTTCATTTTTATGCTTCTTGACCCATGGAGTCAATAAAAGATGTCTCAGAGGGATTCTTCAAGCAGAAGTTTCTAGTACAATTGTGATACAACTGAATGAACACCCCAGGAGAAATGAACTTTCCAAATACACAAAAAAATCCTAGACTGACTTTCCAGGAGGCCAAAAATCTGCTATTTCATGGGCCTTTTTTTTGGTTTTTTTAACACAGAAATGGCCCCACTACTACCTGGCATAAAAATAATCTGAATTAAATAGAAGCCTGTGCATCTCAGAGCTAAAAATCACAAATGTTTCCTTGTTAGTCATTATTTGCCTGATTTTCATTAAGTATGGCGCTTCAAATTGTTCTCCGGGTCAGAGAGGACAAACTTTTTTTTTTTTTAATTTCAGAAGTATGAAAGAACTGAGGAATCTCAGACTTTCCAACACAAACAGTGATCAGTGGCGTGAGCACCTGTGTCAAACTCTACTGAAACGGTTCTGTCTTTTCTCAGCTCTGTTACACCGTGCCTCTTGATTCAAACTACTTGCATACTCAGGTAACACCTGTGTTGGTAAAACTCCAGTTTCTATTTGGAAAATACATATAATAAGGAGGACTACTGATACTTGTTTGAAAAATAATCTTGTCTCAGAAGTAATATTTTTCAACAAAATAATTTAAACTAATTTTCAGATAGCATGCATTTGAGTACTTTTGCTGACTTCATTTAACCTACACTGGATTGTATTATTTAAAAATCTGGTCAATTATATCATGAATGACAAAAATAATAAAAAAAGAAAGGTCTTATTTGCATATCTCAATTAAAGTAATTACAGTTGTACAACATCTAATCAGAACAGTGGGTCTCAATGGGAATGTGAAACCACTGAACAAAGGGAATCTTCATTAGCTTTTTAAGCTTCCAAATTTAATAACACAAATGTCACTTTGACAGGTGGCATAAAACAAATGTGGCATTCACCCTGCAGTTTTAAAACACAGCTGCAAAGAATTGGCTGAGTCAGTGGTTACAAATAATCTTTCATTGTATATCATAGATATTATTATGAATGTATACCTGAGTACACGTAATCCAAAATTAATCAGAAGAACAAATATGTACATTTCATCTGATAAACATAAGAAAGATCTCCACAAAAATCCTTTGATTGGGCTGGCTAGATAACACATCTTTACTTTCTCCAAATTAAAAATTTTCATTGAGATGTAATAGCTGATTCACTCTTATATTGATAGATTTGGTATCTCAGTAACTAGGGCCATGTGCACCTGTTCACTGAAGTTCATCTACGAATCTTAGTTCAAGTCCACTGTAAGGAATCTTGTGTGGGAAGGTTTCCATTAAAAAGCCTTTGAGCTCTCACGCTGCACGCTATTTAAGTCTGAGTTTAATAGTTAAAGTGCCTATAATTAATCACACCTTTGTGTGCAAAACAAAAAAAAAAAAAAAAAAAAAGAAAAAAGAAAAAGACATGAAATGGATTTTAACATTTTTTTTTTCTCTCAGCGACTTTAAGCTAAATCAAACACAAAAGATCATGGAACTGACATATTTCACTGTCAGACGTTTATTTGTTGTGAGTTTATAAAGACACAAATAGGAACAGCATAGAAAATGCTAGCAGAAAAAAAGTCAAATAATATAAAACCATAACATTCAATTTAGAAATATATCTGAAATTGTCAAATATTAATACTGTTGAAAAACAGGTATAAGATCACTTTTTTTCAATAAACTTCTCAAAAATGTACCAAAATGAGGTTCAGTACCCATCTGTCTAAAATAATGTCTGTAAAGAGACAAGTTTCTTCATTTTGGTAGAATCTGTTCCTGGTCAAAGCCCTTCAGAAGTTCCCTGTCCATCTAACATGATCTGACCTTCTGACATTGCCATGTCACACAACTCACAGGACAGAGTAGTTTTAGAACTGCACCCATGTCAAGTCTCGTGCTTTGTCCTCTTTTCATTATGGAAGATCTAAACCAGTTGAGGTTGATCATCTTCCACTGTCCTCTTCCAGCTTCTTTTGTGTGTCTAGAGAACATAGACAAACTTCCACCATTTTCAAAGCAGTAAAGAATAGCTGATTGACACCTCATTAAAATCCATGGATAATTTCCTTAAACCCTAGGATTTCACTGAAGTGGATGCAGAAGCAGAATAAGAACAATCACTAGCTGTAATAGCCATTTTGATCTGAGCCACATACAAATATTCTAACCTTTAAGTTCTGTTAGCAACTTTAAAATGTCAACGGGTATGTCTAGTTCTTAATATCCAAATCTACATGTTTAATTGTAAACAGCCCAAATATCCAATACAAGAGAGTTATATTAATTCCAGATGGACCTCAAATTAAGATCTGTTGAAAAATCATTATATATCTTCATCTTAAACTAGGGATTGCCACTTGGTTGGTCTACTTTTTAACTATATACTTACTGATATTCTAGAACACCTACTGCACTGTTCGTTTCAGTTTTAATTTCAAAGTAGTCAAGCGCAAGAGATCTCTGCAAGATTATCATGTTCCATCATTGATCTGCCCTAGCAGAAGACTCAGTTTGGTCAGTAATAAGCAACTTAGGTCAAAGACTATGACTGAGAAAAGACAAAGGGTACTGCCAACTGTAGCAGAAGAGCAGGTTTGAGAACTTCTAAGGAACCTGAAGGTGCGCAAGTCCATGGGACCTGATGAGATACATCTGCGGGTGCTGAGGGAACGGGCAGATGAAGTTGCTAAGCCACTGTCCATCATATTTGAGAAGCTGTGGCAGTCCAGTGAGGGTCCCACTGACTGGAAAAAGGGAAACATAACCCCCATTTTTAAAAAGGGAAATTAGGAAGACTCGGGGAACTACAGGCCAGTAAGATTCACCTCTGTGCCTGGCAAGACCATGGAGCAGATCCTGCTGGAAACTATGCTAAGGCACATCGGAAATATGGAGAAGCATGGCCAGGAGGTCAAGTGAGGTGATTTTGCCCCTCTACTCTGCTGAGACTTCACCTGCAGTACTGCATCCAGTCTGGAGCCTCCAGCATAAGGAGGACATGGACCTGTTGGAGAGAGTCCAGAGGAGGGCTATGGAAATGATCAGAGGGCACTTCTCCTATGAGGACAGGCTGAGAGAGTTGGGGCTGTTCAGCATGGAAAAAAGAAGGCTCTGGGAAGACAGCGGCCTTAGAGTACCTAAAGGGGACTTATAAGAAAGCTGGAGAGGGACTTTTGACAAGGGCAGGTAGTGATAGGACAAGGGGTAGTGGCTTTAAACTGAAAGGGCAGATTTAGATTAGATAGTGATGTACTCCAGTGGTTGATACTGGAGCCAATACTGTTTAACATCTGTTAAATGACTCAGAGGGTGGGACAGAATGCACTCTCGGGAATTTTGCAGATGATAGCAAACTGGGAGGAGCTGCTAATACACCAGATGGTTGTGCTGCCATTCAGAGGGATCTTGACAGACTGAGAACTGGACAGACAAGAATCTGTATTGGTCTTGGCCAAAATGATTCTCTGATTCTATGAAAACCAGATGTGACATGAAAAAATGATGCGGTTTTTCCCAAATATGCATCCACCTAACTGGCACCTGATTCCATTAAACTTCTCAAGAAGTAAATGAGGGAGGGGGAAGAGAGATTAGTTCATATAAAGCATTTATGTTCTACTTTATTTAATTCAGAGTAAATGTAAGAACGCAAGTCATCTTATATACTACTTACTTCCAGTTTAAATTTAGCTGAAATACAACACAGAAAGCAACACAGAGAAGACTTCTTGTTGCTTTATAAATTTTAGTAGACATGGAAAACATTAGATAATTTATCTGAGTGATGTGGTCTGTCACATGTCAGTAAATATAATCTCAGTAACTTCGTGACAGCCACTTAGTAGCAGTAGAAAACTCAGAAGTCATAAATTATGCTTCAAACCCTTTCAGTTGTTTGCAGCAGCAAATTCTAGTCTTTCAAATTCATACCATCCTAAAATAATAACTTCTTCCACCACAAAACAAGTAAATTTTTTAGGGCTATTCTGACCCAAACTAGTCACACTCATTTCCGCACATTCTGAAATGCTGTCATTATTAGGCTTAAATATTTACCATACTACAAACATGCATTCTTACATAATGATGAGCCAAAATAAGAAGAAACACTGACAAAATGGAGATCAATAACTTTGACCATTAATCTATAACTCTTCTTCCAAGAGCAATTCATTTGCACTTATCTTAACATTAAATGAATCATTCTCTGGTGACCTTACTGATTATAAATGCAACCTGAGATGGCCACCATAGCCTAGGACAACCAATGTGAAGATAGAAAAGTCATAGAAGGGATTCATGCCCTCTACTCTGTAAAGCAGCACCAACAATTTCCCCCGGTCAAGATACAGAGAAGTGCCAAGAATCATCAGAAAACCCCACAAATTGTTTAAGTGATGTAAGGTTATATTGTTGTGGCATACAAGTGAAACATTTTAAATGCTTTTTAAATCAACTATAAATTGGATACATAAGGTGAACCTATTCTATCTCAGATCCAAAACTGTAAACAGGATGCTTCTCAACCTTTTTATGTTGTCTCTAAATACAAACAGTCTCAATGCTTACTGTACCAAACTTTTTATTATTTCAAACAAACTTCTGTACAAAAACATCATAGCAGGCAAAGAAATTCCGTGACTTCAGCAAACAGCACATGACAACTCGCAGAATGCTTTAAGGTTTACATTTTTATTATAAAGTGACAAATAGCTTTCCTCTGGGATACTTAAAGATAAGACTTCATTGTTTGACAGGTAATTGCAGATAAAGCATGTATTAACTTCAGTTACCAAAGCTCAACAGAATGACCTGTCATCCACCTAGGTTTACCTAACTGGAAGTGACTATGGACAAAGCAGGATTTCCCCTAATATACATTTTTAAATGTCCTGCCATTAAAAATGGAGTTTGTAAACAGTGCATTTACTACTGTGAAAAAGCAGTGTGATCATTGCTTCCAGAAAAAGAAAAAAACTAGTGTGATTTCTAATTCTGTTCCTGACAATATAGTGATCTGCTGCTACAATTGGAGATGCGTGACACGAACGCTGGAGTTGTGGTGCTGTCCAGTATCATGACACGTGTAACCTTGGCACCTACAGGTTCTGATCAGGCTTGAGAAACCTCATAGTGGTAGTTCTGCTCAGAAATAAACTCTAAGGCAATTCCTACTCCAAAGAACTCATTACATTATTACTGTTTAAGGACTGAGTTCGATGACTCAATTTGTCACAGCACAAACGAGTTTCAGCAGACCAAATGCATCTTTAGAGTCTTAAGGTAAAGTTTTTAGAAGTGATATGCATGAAAATTCCAGTGAGAGCACACAAACCCTGATTTACGGACACAGGAAGAAGCAAACAGAAATCTGCATCTGTGCATAAGCACTGGAGTTTTCACACATACATGCAAGCAAAGTACACAAAATCGAACACATTTTCAGAACCTGACCTCTGCAAGAATATGTACAGCAACTGCATATCACCCAGAAGACACACTTAACAGAGCATGAGCACTTTGCTGCTTTTGGCAAAGTACTTCTATTCCATTTACTGGAAAAATTACTAGAAAGTAAGAACAAACAACTCTACAAGGAACTCAAATCCTTGAAGCATCAATCACATCTCAAAACTAAATGAAGAGCAGTCAGCTGATATATATTTCTGGGTTTACTCTGAATCATCTAATAAACAATACTATCAAGGAACCTGATGAAGTGCTTAAGAACAGCTCAGCTCTTAAAACTTATTTATACCATCCCTAGTCTGATGAGGCCAATTCAACACTAGGGAAGTCTGCTGCTGCGGAAGAGTGTTCTGCTTTATACTGGTTTATATCAGCACGAATATTACTTACCAGGTAGAGCTGTCTGAAAGATAATGTTCATCATGATATATTTACACTGACAAACCTCTTCTAGTTAAGTCAAGGTGTTAGTATTTTCCTGTTCCTTTTTAAATCTAATAAAATTATACAGAATTTTCAAAATCTAGCAATGATCTTAAAACACGTTTTCTGTTTATTTATACTGAATCTGAAAAAGGATATTAATTTTGTAAATGGTTGAAAGGTACAGGTTATACTTAACAGAAGAAGTATAATGACCTCTTTGCAATACATTTTTGGATGTCAGCCAGCACATAATCCTTAAAATCAGGTGGATCTCCACTTATTACAGGAAAGACAACATATTTTATGACAGTGATGAACATTCAGGTATTTTCCTATTCAGACAAATTTGATGAGGTCCTAAAACTGACTCAAAAACTGTGCACATGTTCTTAAAACATATCCAATGAATTTTACTTTCTGTTATATTAACTTTCTCTTTCATTAAAGTTCCTCTTCGGTGGTATCTTTGACATTTCAGTTTATTTTATTTCCATTTTGTGTTCACTACTACGTACTTCTCTGATAGAGAAGGAGTTTAAGGATTAAAATGCACAGATAAACTGTCATAGCTGAAGTAAGTAAAAAAGTATTTTAAAAGTCAAAAGATAAAGGCTAGCATAAAAACTTAGGCTGCATATAAAGTCAGTCAGGTTATGAACAGATTCATATATTTTAGCAGTGTGAAGAAAATGGTTATGTAAATACACACAAGTATTAACATCAAACTGTATTAAATTATGTAAACATACACATCTTCTGTGATCAATACAAACATCTACTTGTCTCGGGATACTACTGCAGCATAGCTCGAATTTGTTTTGAAGTAGATTCATCATTCAGGTGTTTTGTAGTGAACCTAGAAATTACAAGTTAAAACAATATTTTATAAAATGAGCAGGTATTAGAAAAGTCTGAAAACTTCAGTGTCTATTTTTGAAATCAGTGCAGTTCAATTACACAAAGGAGGAACTTACAAGTTCCTCTAGTCATTGATCACTGGAATTTAACTGTTAATAGTCTGGTGCTCTTTATCTTCTAAATATCCCTTGTAATAAAATATTCTCTGTTAATAGGTTAAGTTAGTCCTGGCTAAATACTGTTTGCCTTCCATCTATGACTATGTCACAATTTTGGGTTGAAATGACCTCTTTTTTTTCCAGGTAAAAGCCTCAAAAGAAGTAAAAAACATGGAAAGACATAAGAAATACGGTAAATACTAAAAGGACTTTGGAATCTAGATAGAATTTTGGCAAAATCTATAACCCTAATTTTAAGCAGCTTTCTTAAATGTCCTGTACCTTTACATCTTACAATGTACCATCACATAGAGGACTTTCTATTTTTTTTTTTTTAATTATTTTGTAACCAGCAGGTTTGCTGGTGCTGAGTTACTGTTTTGGGAATATCTTGGTAGGACTGAAAAGCCATTTTTTCCATTTAAGTCCAAACATTCTCCGCTGCTTATCTTCACAGGGATCATCACATAAGTTCAGAACACACCCGATACCTGTAGGATTTAACTCCACATCAATTTTCATTCAAAAGGCATAATAAGCAAATATGGAGGTGGTTATAGCTGCAGTTCTCACTCTATCCAAGCATTCAACGGCTAGAGAATTCAATAGAGCTCTGAAAAACTTAGTACTAAGACTCCCTTCTCAGCTTTAGAGGAGTGTCAGACCATCATGTCTTGCTTCCCAGGGCAGCACCTTAAACACTTAGTTACAGGACTGAGATTTAGGATGTTCTTTTCTTGCAGTTCTATCATTTAGCAAAATTTAAAAAAAAAAAAAGTTATTAAATCACAGGGAAAGAGAGAAAGTAAGTATCAATGGTTTGAGAAACAAAAATTCTACTCTTGGCTTCTAAAATGTTCTAGTTACTGGGGTATTTTATGTAACAAATCTTAGCTTAGATATATTGTTTATCTTTGATGTATTGTTTACGTTTTAGATGGCTAAGTTTTAGGCAATAAAATGGACATTAAGTATCTCTGAAGAAGGACATGATGGCTTCCAATATTAATAGTCATGGCTTATCAAAGTGAAATGAAATTAAAAGAAATGAATATTACTTAAAGAAAATCTCAGGTGATGAAGGCAAACCTGAAAGGACAATTTTCTTAATAAATCAAGCTTCTAAGGTGAAAAGTCTTCAATATAAAGAGACTGGGAGAAAAAAAAGAAAAAAAGGAATTTGTCAAGGTTGAATCAAACAATGATTCCACACATACCTGAGAGCGTTCAGAAGTCCTTCCACAGTGTCAGGTGGTTGTTCCTTTAAAACTTTTATGCATCCCTTCATCTGGGAACAGAAGCATGCCACTATTGAACAATAATATATGAATTGCACTAGCTGAAAACAAGGAAAAATTTCACCAAAGACAGGCAGGTTTTTTTTCCTACCGACTGTTAATGCTGCTTTATATGACACAATAAAAGCATTATAACATTTAAAAATTATCTTAAAAATCTAACTTTTGAGAAAACAGCATCTACTTTAATAAGCGTTTGTAGATAGTAAATTATCTATATATTGTAATTTGCACATGATTTCTCCAATTCCAACTTAAAAAATCAAGAACAGCTAATATAAGCTAAAAAAAAGAGATTTTAGAAGAGTCCCACATGATTGCTGCTAGCAACTATCAGAAGAGATGTTTCAAGTTGACTTTTATTTTTTGCTTGCACACAAGGAAGTAATTTTCAGCATTCAGTTTTTAGTTGTAAACCTAACTGGGTATAACTTATGATTTGTTTCATAAGTAGTGGTTATAAATTTAATCTGAGATAAGAAGTCTATGATGTTGATTTTAAACACCACACTGAAAGAACATCTTCATGAAGACGGAAAAAACAGGCTGAAACTCTGTCCAAATTTACAAAAGGAGAAATGAAGCAGAGAAAGCACAGGCAGAACTCATTTGGCTCACTATACAGACTCCAGTCAATAGAGAGAGATGAGAAATTCTTCTAACCTATTCAGAATATACTTTCAGATGTAGTGAATCATTTCCCGGAAGTACCTATTTCTTCCTGTTGCTACGAAGACATGTAATAGCTATCCAGAAATTAGTCTAGATGAATTCTATTTTATTTAAAATAACAGATAAAAACATGGCAGTCAAGATGTGAACCTTCTCAAGTCACATTACAGTGCTAAATCTACATGCCGGTATTTTCTTTGTAGCTAAGGAGCAACTCTGCCTTATTATGAAAGTGCATGAATAAATACTTAACTGAAGCCAGGGTCCACGTATTTGCCACTAAAAATTATTTGGAAAATGTGACAGCCTCCTGTGCAACGACCAGACTAACAATCACTGCTCATGGCTCAGTTGGCTCATTTCTACCTGGGAGACTAAACTAGCTATGCAAACAGTTAATCAGATGAAATTCTCAGGGTAGCAGCACATATTTTTAAGTGACACAGTTACCTCTCCTGAGCTAGAGAAACTCAAGACAATATTCACATCACTCAATACAGGTTTACATGCCTCATCAGATCAGACAAACTTGAAGGAAATAAAAATTCAAAACATTTTCGTTAGAATCAGAATCCCTAAAACAGTCAAAGAAGAGAAGCTGTTATGACATCTAAGCTAGGATCCTATAATTAACAGCTTGTAATAAAGTCTCCAGTCTTAAATGAGTAAGAAAAGGGTAATTTGTTCCACTGTCCTTGAAAATCTCTTGAAATGGTTTCCATAAAGTGACTAGTTTGAAGAAAATAATTGTTTTTCACAGTAAAACAAACTTATAATTTGAAATATTATAAGATTTTTTTAATTAGAGAAGACTCACTGAACTAATTAAGCGAATTAAAATTTAAGACCATGTACTCATTTTTAAAAACTGAGTCATACATCTCCTGCCTCCCACTTAAATCTATTTAACTATCCTGTAAGATTACAGGGCTTTACATTAAATGTGAGAAACAAAGTACAAGCACTGTATATTTGGTCCTATCAAAATTTTACTCATGTAGTCTCTGTAGGCAAGGGACTGAATTAGCAGTCAGGAAGTCTGCATTCAATTCCCGAGCTCTATCTGCTGCATGACCTTGAGCAAATCAATTCACCTCTTTGTGTCATATCTTCCCCTCTGTAAGACAGAGTCAAAGAGAAGTTGTGGTAAAATACTGATATCTGCAGATGAAAAATACTAACGAAGACTTAGTGTTATGGCGTGCAATAATAGATATGGTTTTTTTTTTTTTTCCTCTTTTGAAGTAGGCTCTCTTCTAAAGGGAAAGACAGCATCTTTTTTTCATGAATTACAGCTTATTTCTGCTGAAAGATGTGGCACATGAGATTTAGGTTTGTAAAACATGTAGCAAAAATAAAAGTACTTTTTTGTGTGTGCTTGCAATATCTCAGATGAAGAAACAAGGCTGATTTCCCTGTGACTGGTCATGCCTAAGCTAAAACTGAAGGCTCATTATCAACATTACGACAGTAACATTTCAGTCTGCTACTTCAGATCTTAGACACTGTCAAATAACTGCTTATTTACAACAGAACTACTCCCAAAGATGAGCATTTCAGCATAAATAAATTACATGATTAATAAAAAATTATGACCACAGAACTTATTCCAGGGTAGAGGTAATACAAAATTATTTTAGTGTAACCACACAGTTGACAGAAAAGCAGAGCTAACAAAGACAAATGAGTATCCGTGTCTGGAAGAATACCAAAGAAGGACTCATCCTTATTTTAATTTCAAACAAGCTGATAAAATACACAGGTGAAGATAAATTCTAAGTTTTGCCACTCAAAAGTAATTAAAATGATTTACACAAAGTCATAAGCTTGTGCTAAAAAAAAAAAAAAGCTGCAGACTAGTATTCTCAAACCTACAGAGTATTAAAGAAAAGTCACTCTTACATCAATTTTTGATGTCTTTGAGAAAGCTCCCACAGGATGAACGTGATCATACAGAATAATAACTCCCACCATTACTCGCATGCAGAACATAAGGGTCTCTTCACTGGTGAATCTACTCCTATACTCTCTGGAAAACAGAACAAAAGAAATAAATAGTCTTGACTTTTTATTGGACAATTTCGCAAACTAGACTATGAGTGCTTGAAATTTGAACTAAAATTGTGTTTTAAGGTTGAAGATGCATTTTAGTAAGTTTTTAAAGATCTTTGGATTGTGTAAGTCCTTGTTAATTTAGAAGAGTGATTAGAAAGCAAATAGAGATATGTAAACCCCTTCTAATACTCCTTCATAGTTCAGATCCTCACTTCAGCAAAACGTCCATGATGACGGCTTCATAGAAGACTTCCATAGTTCATGAAATGTGGTGGGAACTGATCTTCTGTTTAATCTTGGAAACACAGTGTATCAGGAGCTCAAAGGAAAGCTAATATTTTTGCCTAAATTCCTACTTTGAAACAGTCAACATTTAAGTGGGATCTGATTTCAGCAGCTAGTAAGTTCAAGGACTCACCTAGGCGGATCATACTTATGCCTCTTTCTCTCTCTCCCCCCTCCCCTGACCCCCACGTCCACAGACAACTTCAACAACACAGGTTCACTGAGCATCTAACATATGAAGGCTTACTAGATAGGACCAGACTGAACTAATTCCAAAGAGTTTTTCTTTGACTTTTCAATTCCAAAATAAGAATATGGATGGCACAGTTAAGACAGTCCCTTTTGGCTCTAAT
Source organism: Ardeotis arabs (assembly GCA_011801015.1). Lineage (NCBI taxonomy): Eukaryota > Metazoa > Chordata > Aves > Otidiformes > Otididae > Ardeotis > Ardeotis arabs. The sequence continues at coordinate 54,747 of JAAGAY010066542.1, read as the reverse complement.
GCCTGAAACCATCATCAGGAAATGAAAAACTAACTACAGTAGAGAAAAAAAAAGAAATTCTGAAAAAACCAGAAATTAGCACAATTTTTCTAACAAATATTATTTTGAGTAGAAAATATATAGATTTGTCTACTGTCATTCACTGATTTTCAATATAAAACTTGCTTTTTTTCACTTAAACCTATCATTAAAAATACTAAAATCTGTACTATACTACCTCTCAGTTTACAATAACTTAACTTTTATTCCTTCACAGCATTATAAAGTGAATACATTAAAACGCTACAGACATTTTAATGTGAAAATACTTGATTATCCTACAATTAGAACTAAATATCAGACAATCTTCTGGTAGATGACTGGCAACTTTCTGTTTCTCTGCTTTTGTCAAAAAATGAGCTGACACATAAGGTTACTTTCCAATTACTACCTGTATGATGTCCCAGGATTGTGAGATGAGTACCACAATAACCTCAGGAGTTCTACCCTTTACATGGCACCATGAACAAATGATTGCAAGACAGGAGGACTACCTTGACTCTATCTTGTGTATCTTCTCCATGGAGAGAGATCTCTAACCTAGAAAACACTCCACTAAAGGCACAGCTAAACAATAGCAACCCCAATAGCAACAGCAGTAGATATGAGCACAATCATACAGTTTCCATACAGCTGAACTTTCTCATATCCAGAATAAGATGGCAGCATCCAAAAAAGATCTACTCAAATGATTCTCAGAATAGTCCCAGTGTATCATTTGCAAAAGCGCGACTTGGAAGAGCCAAAATCTTGTCCCTATGTGTGCTAGGAATTGAGCAGCATGGGCAAACAAAAGACAGTAGTTGGCCTATGGCCCTGTTTAGAAAAAACACAGACATTGAAGCCTATGAGTGCGTAAGATTACATTTGTATTTTAATCTTTTGTTGAAATGCAAGCTGACCATGTAAGCTCTTCCTAACAAAACTCAATGCTGATTCATGAAAAATATCATAAGGTGGTTAAAATAGGAGGCTTTTTAATACCAGGTCATGGTTTGTATATAAAAGTGATGACAACTTATGGCAAATATACAGGAATTCATTTGGAAAAAAACTGTGTTTATCCCAGATGGCTACTTAAAATACAATACAAGTTATCTCACACAAGAAAAACAAGATTTAAGGTAGAACTTACGGTGTTTCCAACATGACTTTACATACACTAGCCATAGTACTTAGGCAGTCCGTTGTATTTTCAATTGGTAACGTTTTGTTCTAGAAGGGTTAAAAACAGCCAGTGTTCAGTAAACCATCTTGTAAAATTAAAATCAAGAATGTCTGTGATAGATCTGTTTCCCCCATTACCTACTTCTGATACAAAATGTGTAGTTGCATTACTGAGTGTTTTCAGCATTGGTGTGGCTTCTGCATAAAACAGGGACATCCTATTGGCCATTTCATTGTTTACTTCATTCTCAATATCTAGCTGATGAAAACATGAGAAAAAATAGTCAGTAAAACTCTTTAAAATCTTGCCGGCAGCAAGAAAAAGATACAGTACATGCTCATGTCAGCAAGCAGATTGTAGCATGAATAGTTCCACTCTAATCACTTCATCCGGACTGCTGATTAACTCTCGGTGGGAAGGGGAGAACATGACAGCTAGTGAATCAAAAGAAAAAGCATTACCCTAAATGGTATAAATGCACACTGATAAATACCTCAGTGTGAACAACAGATCAGATTTTATTTACTTACATGCATGTTGTTTATTCTGTTGCGACTTATTGTCCGCCTATAATAACTGAAGTCATTCTGAATTGCTGGGTTTCTCATCTTAGAGGAAGACAAATAGGAAATAATCAGTTTCAGTTCAAAATACTTGGGAAAAATCAGCACGGATGAAAAGATTTTATTAACCTTAAGTTCATCAAAACGAAGAGTAAAATGCAAGATTTCTGCAAACTCTTTCGCTAGAGCCTGTTCCCTCTCCAGGTGCTGAGTTGGAGTATAAGGTGGGCACGTCAAGGACTCCAATAAGCTCTGCAGGGCTTTCTCTGAATAAAAATCAGAAACACAAATTCTATTCAGTCCACATTATGACAAAGTTTTAAGTATCTAAATATACTTTGTTTGAAGGGAAGGAACACTCTGAACATGCAGAGCCCTGCTTCTTACTATTCTAAGGTGAGGAACATTAGTCAGACACCTGCCTCTTCAGGCTTCCTTGCCATTTTCTTTCCATTCCATATATCTGAGCTCTTTTCCCTTTTTATCACCCTTTATCTGAGTTCATAGAATCATAGAATCATAGAATCATAGAATGGTTAGGGTTGGAAGGGACCTTGAAAGGTCATCTAGTCCAACCCCCCTGCAAGGAGCAGGGACATCCCTCACTAGATCAGGTCGCTCAGAGCCCCATCCAGCCTGGCCTTGAATGTTTCCAGGGATGGGGCATCCACCACCTCTCTGGGCAACCTGTTCCAGTGATCTACAACTCTCATGTTGAAAAATTTTTTCCTAATGTCCAATCTAAATCTACCCCCCTCTATTTTAAAACCATTACCCCTTGTCCTATCACAGCAGGCCCTACTGAACAGTCTCTCCCCATCTTTCTTGTAGGCCCCCTTGAGGTACTGGAAGACCGCTATCAGGTCTCCCCGGAGCCTCCTCTTCTCCAGGCTGAACAGCCCCAACTCTCTCAGCCTTTCTTCATAGGAGAGGTGCTCCATCCCTCTTATCATCTTTGTGGCCCTCCTCTGGACCTTCTCCAGCTGGTCCATGTCCTTCTTATGTTGGGGGCTCCAGAACTGGAAGTTCCCTATCAAAAACTCTAGACAAAGCATTTTTCTTGCATTCAGATATTCAACTCTTTCTCTTTCATCTTCCCCAATTAGCCACCGGCTCAGTATAGAGATTATTCTGGCATCTCTAGTTACTAAAAGTGTACTCTCAGGCAGTGATAGCAATATAATTCAGCTCCTGCAGCTATAATTACTAGCATAACTCAAAAGTGAAAGACTTAGTAAGTACAATGTTGTAGAAGAATCCCCCTTGCATTGGGAGTTCTCCCACTTCATACATAGAATCACAGAATCATAGAATGGTTAGAGTTAGAAGGGACCTTCAGAGGTCATCTAGTCCAGCCCCCTGCAAGGACCAGGGACATCCCTGACTAGATCAGGTTGCTCAGAGCCTCATCCAACCTGGCCTTGAATGTTTCCAGGGATGGGGCATCCACCACCTCTCTGGGCAACCTGTTCCAGTGTTCTACAACTCTCATACTTTTGCACACTGGTTCTCTTCCAGAGTCCTAATTCAAGAGTAATTACATCATTTTTTGGGTTCACAGGGTTGACAAAGTCAGTGTAAAAAATGTCCAAATTTGGATTTTTCACCCTGTGAGAGACTTTATTGATATCCTTCTCCCCCTGTTATCCCTGTTTTTAAAAAATCTCAAAATGCTATTGGTTTACATTCCTTTTAAAACTCTGAAGGATCCAGATTACCCAAAAAAAAAAAAAATTGCATTAGTACAATATGGACCAGTGAAGTGCAGAAGAGTGGCAGGCGCCAGAGATAAAGTTTATAGTTTTATCACGTTCTTTGCTTGCACTCCATTTATATAATACAAATTTATTTTAAGTGACAAACTAGCAAACTATCATAATTTTGAAATTAAATTAAGATTAAAAATATGCCTTGATAAATGTAATTGCAGTGAAATGTCTGTGGATATCAAACAGAAAGAGTAATTACGCTTTAAAAGTCTATGGAAAAATAAATTTCCTGTTTCTTTATATATAAAGTAGTCTAATAAAAAGACATGCTAAAACATGGCTCACCTAATCTGAGTGAAAACTCATAAAAGCGTTTCAGCCTTACAACCAGAGGACATACTGAATTCCATGCTTTTTCTTGCAACTGGATATCATTGGGATTTTGTATTGCCTGAAATGAAAATGTTACTGTAAAGAACTGTGATATATTAATAACAAGCAAAAGGTGGCTTGGAAGTTTTGTACTACATTATTTTAGAAAGTAAATACTGTAAAACATGGAACAATTATGAAAAATTACATTGCATATGAATAGGAAATTAGTAAATCCAAAAAATACCATGTTTTCCAGCTTCCCTCTCCCCCTGTAACATAGTGATTTAGAACTATTAATTCCAACGCACCACTGATATACAGAAATATCTTTTAACATATTCTTTGGGGAGCAAAACTCTTGTAGAAGCATCAGGTAAGACCTTTTGTATGACTATTGGTTGCAGAAATGGCCTTTTTTAAGGTTTTGATGCTTTTGAAATCTTCAACATATTCAGGTTCTTAAGTAACCACCAGCTCATGCTAACAGTAACTGTGAAGCTGATGCAGGAAGAGGTTTGGTCAGCTGAGAAAAGTTTTAAGTTACAGTTCAGAATTGTACTTTGGGACCAGTTTCATAGAATAAGATGCCTGTAAAGATGTAAGGTTATAATTTACTGTGGTTCATTATTTCACTTACACAGATGAACAACTATTTTCAACTTTTTTTAAAGTGTATTTCTGGCTTCTGAGTATTATTTCTCCCACATCCTCAACTCTGACTTCTACCATGAGATATATAAAATAAGGTATATGAAATGATGTTTCTCAAAGTGAAAAATAATTATTAATTACTAATAGTTAACGTAGACGAAGTTCCAATAGCCATCATTTCATGATTTCACATAGGGCTTTATGCTCAATCTCACACATAATTTGTAACATATTTTCTAACCACCATTTTAATGAAGATTTTCATGTCATTTCATAGAATGTGCTTGGATACAGAACAGAAGCAAGGAACACATTGAGTTGGCTTGATTTTGCTTTCAGAGAACTGTCATTAATTTTAACAAACATACATCTCTAATTTCTTGTCCAGCTCCTTTGTAAGCCTGAAGGTCTGCAAGCATACTTTCCGAGTCCTGTAAAACTGCACTGATTTGGTTCCATACCTCCCTTTCTCCATCTGTGGGCTGTGCGTCTAAGAAACAGAAAAGCAAAATCCATGAAGTCAAAAGGTAGCTGCAATACAAATGGCAAGATTACTCAGTTCTGCTTAACAACAGTATATCCAGCTTGACTATGCGTAATTCCACTCTGATGTGGTTTTTTAAAATACACAATTATACTGCACTGCCATTCTGCTAACATCTAACTTTTTGCTTTTTATAGCAAGGAAGAAAAAACAGTACAGTTTTTGTATGCTCTGGCTCATAATGCCTCTCCTCAAAATGCAGCATTTTCAAGTGAAGCAGTATCGTAAAGCAAGGTTGTGAGAAAAGAGGATAACGCATCAGTCCTTTAGTAAAACTGTCCCTCTCTTTCATGAGCTCCACAGCGCAATTACAAATCACTTCTCGCAGCTTGGGGATAAAATCAGACCTTTCAGTGGGTGGAGCAGTGGGATATTACGCCACTTGGAGTATCTTCCAGGCTTCCTTATCCAGGGTAATTTATTTCTCCTTTTGTAAAACACAGATACAGTACTGTTAAAAATAAACTTTCTTCTTATGTATGTCAGAGATCATTCCTGCTACTAAAATAAACCCAGCTCTGTCAATGATCAGTTTTCAGGATGGGAGTGACCTGTAGACCTCCATTGTTCAGAGAAATTACATTTGGAAGTAGATCAGTTTTCCCATTCAAATCCCACCCGATGGGATTTTCACAGCAGTGTGACACCAGGGAGTGATGATATCCCTAGAACATCAACACGTTGGACAAGGCAGAGATCTTCTGCATTTTGCTTTCAAACATAAAGACAACTGGCACTGACTAAGACTGGATAATCTATATATAGAATTGCAGTCAGTATTTGTAGAAACAATCACACTGTTCCAGCAGATCTCTACAGACAGAATTCTTTTTTTTTTTCCCTTAAATTTTTATTATCTTGTAAAGATAGAATTTTAATTTTTATGGAAGAAAAAAAATACTTTGAAGGTGAATCTTAGGACTTAAGAACTACTTGTTTGAATTAAAAGCAGAGTTCAAAACAGTTCAAAACTCACTGACTAGGAAGTGCTACACACCTCTACATTAATAGGCAAGAAACATTAAAAATAGTTTTTCTATTTAGTCTCCTTAAGAAATGAGACACAGGTTTCCACCCATGTATCAGTATGGGATTCAGTTACCCACGCTCCATTAGAAACAAACGAAGTGGTTCACTGTGGAAAGTAGGGAAGGAGCAGGCACTCTCCCCGCGACATTTTGGGTTAGGATAATTTGTTTAAATGTGTCGAGTTATGTATGGACCTTGCACAAACAAGACACAAACGGCTGAGATTTACATGTCTGTAGCTCTGAAGCAACTAATACTTAAAATCTTTCCTATATTCCTATGTCACCATGAGTCCCAAGAGACTGCGCACATGAAACAATACTGATTTGACTTCCCTCTTAGTCTGAAAGTTTTCCCTAATCTTGTTTAAAAGACAGAGCAAGTGAAAGTAAAAATAAGCTGGGCTTACTGAGCTGGGTTTTATACCCCAAACGCTTCAGGTAACTAAAAAATTCTATTATCCTTCAAAAAGCAAGGTAAAGTAGGACCAAAAGGAAAAACTAACCCAAACAGGAAAATCTCAGCTGGGATGTGGCAGTTGAACCGACCTATTAATCACATCACGTTTACAGTGTCACTGACTGGTTCTTTCCCCAAGCTGCAAGAAGTCTCAGGTATACACCATAAGGGGTCTGTCACCTTGTGATAAAGAAACTAAACAGTAAAGGCTTCTGAGTTTAACGAAGAAAGTTTTAATCTTGCTAAACAGTTACATCCCATAGAACAACAGAGTAGGGGGAAGGTAGGAGTCACCTATAAATCACTATCTGTATTTTAGTAGTTAAATAAATGTTAATTAAAATAACATTTTCAGCAAATATTAAGACAGAAAAGAGAATAAGTAATTTATTAGTACAGTTTATGAGTGTAAAATTTGCACGTTCAGCTCACCTGAAGCATAGGTTGGTTAACAAGGTATTTCTACGTCACTTTTTACAATTTATTTGCTTTAAAAAATATTAGCCCCTAGAATAGAAATGTAAACACTATAGACTGCTCAGCACTTTGGGACTTAAAAATGGCCTTTAGTAACACCCTTTATTGTTTATCTTTTTCAAATTTCCCAATTCATCTTTTGGGGATGGTTGAATATTTGAAACCCATTGAGCTTTGTAGTATCCCAGCACTGGGGGAAGCAGGAGAGGGGGGAAGGCAGGTGGGCGGAAGAGGGAAAGAAAGGGAAGGGAGAGGAAGAGGGCTGCAAAGGCTAGAGAGCAACAGGCTTAGCTTGCATTTGCAGAAGCAGTTTATACTTATGCTGAAAGTGTTTAGCTTAAAAGTAAAGGTAGGAGGGATGATTCAGGCTTTTTTAAAAAATAAACCATGCATCTTACTTATGAAATATATGTTATGCAAACAGATGTTCTGATAAGACCATGGCCATGTTTCAAAAGGGATTTTACTTTAAGATCTTCCCAAAAATGGTCAGCTAAAATACCTGTAATTGATCAGTTCGAAACTTTCATCTTGCTATCAACAACAGTAATAACAATAGCCACAACAACTGACAGGAATATAGACTTCCTCATGACAGATTTTGGCTTTTAAAATTGGTGTTATATTCCAACAATACCACAGCTTATTTCTCTGTTCTGAGTGAAAAAATACCACTCCTGAATCACAGTGTGGAGTCACTGCTTGGCAGCGCTCACCTCTCCTCCCCGTACCTCCAGAGAACCAGCATGCGCTTAAGGAATTTGAGCCCATTTATAAATAAAACTGTAGCCACTCACTAATCCACAATGAATGCAAGCCCTCTCAGAATCAGTTACCATAATCACCGGACCTACTGCTTTTCAAGTGTGAGATTTTACAGTACCCATGAATTCAGAGTACAAAATACGAAACCCTTTCATCTCCCTTTGCCCAAGTGCTTCCAATGCGAACCTTAAACCTGACAACTAAATGAATCCTCTATCAAATTAATTCAAGAGTGAGGCTTGACTCTTCCATATATGGATTCTACCAGCGAATCTTAATTTAAAAGGAAAAAAATTTAGCTCTGGAGAGAAATGTGTAATTCCATTGGCTCCGTCAGAAACAGCCAGGATATAATTCATTCATTTCATGAACAAATGCTCTCTTTCATCTTTACACATGGTCTCTTCCTTGTTTTGGATGGGGCTTCAGACTTATAAAAAAACAGGAGGAAAGCTGGACCCACTACAAACCATTTGTGTATGTATTAAATATTTCAGGTGCATGGTGGGGTGTGAAGGTGGAATCATCATTCTTTGCTTAGAAAAATATTTGTCATTTGTTTCAAAAAACCCCTTAACAGCGCAAGCTATCTACCTCCCTCTTCACCAATTATACATTAGAAAAACCATAGAAACTGCTATGTAAGAAAGACATCAGTACTCATAGGACAAGATTAAATATAAAAAGAATAGATATGGAGCCTTTACCAGTACAAAATCAAGTATAACAATATCTGAGTAATTAATTTTTATGAAGTACAACAATATCTCAATAATCTTTAATAGTTTATTAAAGTTTAATAAACTTTAATGAAGAGATAACAAGACAGCACTTGGAGAGCTTCCAACCCACACTCCCTTTCTGTATCTGAAATGCAGACCAAAAAACCAGAACTTTATTCCACCCTCAGTCCAACTGATGGCAAGTTAAGAGGATTCCCACTGAAGCTGGATAGTGCTTGCACTTCACTGAATGTAGAATCATATTTGTCAAAAACATCATAATCACTTGGCCTCAACAGCCTAACAAAAGAATAGTGAGGAAAACAAGATGTCTTAGAGGCTCTGCTTTCAGCTTTTCTTGTCCTGTCCACTCCTGAATGTGGTGAATAATTCCACCAGCCACTGACAGCAAGTTAGAGAGCAGCGTGTGTGTGTATACGTGTGTGTGTATATTACAGTATAACGCTAAAGTCCTATTTTAGCTTTGTCACCACAACAATGATTTTTCCCATTCCAATCTGGGACAAAATTAGATGAAAAGCTAGTTTATGTCCTTAGAAAAGACAAAAGGCATTACAACTACAGTGAATAACGCATTTTAGAAGATATCAGAACCTGCTATACTCCATATATTAAAAAGAACAGTATTAGGTAGAAACAGTACCTCATCCAGTCTACACTGGAGTTTTGAATTTCATCCTTTCTAAACAAGCTAGAACAAAGTCAAGGTCCCTCAACTGTTTAACACTTGGTATGGGCACAGTGCTGTGCCAGGGATATTAGTGCCAGGCTTCAGCTCCACAGAGCCAACAGAGCTGAAGCTCCAGCGGAGCCCGAGCTTCTTGCTGAGGGCACACTCTGCAGCGCAGGAGACGAGTTTAATCTCCCGCAGGCTGGATACAGATCACATCTCCAGCCTTGCCGCCTGTGGAGCGAGGGTATTAATTAATATCCTATTATGGAAAAAGTGGGCAGTTGCTTTGCTGCCAGATATGTTCTTAAAATAGACACTTTTAATCATACATGAACACTGATAACTGAAAATTTAATGAATCTTCTGGGGATGGGGGAGGGAAATCCTAGAAAATAAGTGTCCTTGATTCTTGAGGGGGAGGGATTAAATTAGGATCAGGTAATGAGTCCACCTAGCTGACATTTAGGAAAAAGAGGGAACTTGCTTAGGTTAAGGTTAGAGAGTTTGGTCTTACAAAAGGTATTTGTATCTGAGGAGAGGACAGGAATGAAAGTGTCAATTAAGGACACTTCCTCCCAATAATCTATAACCTTTAGTCTTTTAGCTTCAAAACAAATTGTTGGTATCTCAACTTTCAAATTATTCCCAAGAATTCACGTGGAACTATTTGTTTATCTTGCCTGAAAAAGGCCCTCTATGGGCAGCAGTAATTTGACAATAGATTTTCTGCAAAAAAGTATACTTGTAAGCTGCTATGGAAGGAGCCTCAAATACCCCAGGATTCATTTACCTGTGACTAATTTAAACAAGGTCAAGATGCAATGAACAAAACAGTTCCTGAACTGCCAAAATCCATTTCAAGAGGATTCATCCTACAAGCTCATGAAATCCTGAAATCCACAGACTCTTAAGACTTGCCAGGCACTAACTCTTACTAACGTTATTTTTGAGTTGAGAGCTAAAAAGGAATTAAGGCAAAGTAAGTGATATATAATAAATTCCAATACAGAGCAGTTTGGATAAGAACGCCCATACTGAGATACAAGTGTAAACAGCAATAGGGTTCACTTTCTAGGAATTAAGAGATTCTTTTCCTTTATGTAAACATTTCAGTAGACCTTAAAAAAAAAAAAAAGAGTTTTTTTCAGCATTTGGCTGAATGCATAGTTTGCATTTCACCTGAAAGAAAAGGCTTTTTCACCTCCATAGGAGAACGGTATTCTCCACATCACTCGCTGAAGTTACCACAGTTCCCATTTGTCCCTGTTTGCTTTCAAGGCTGGACTGAATGGATCTTCAAATTTCTTCTCCTTGCACAGATCCAGAGTAACTTTCTAATTCTAAAATGATCACCGGAGGGCACACAGAACTGCTTTTGCTACACAGTATTAACTGAAATGAATGCTGGATTCAAGCTTTTTCAAGTATGACCATGAAACTTGGTTCCCAGTTTGGAATCAGGAATAATGCCAGTAAAAGCTGTTATAAGAATTGCAACTGATGATACAGATAGCTACAGAAAAGAAGAGGAAAAAAGACGCTATTTAAAAAAAAAAATTGTAGCATAAAATTTTCTAAGAAAAGATGAAAATAGTTACTTAAAAAAAGAAAACCTGGAAGGTGAAATTTTGAAACATGCTTCTTTTTCTTTCATGATTCTTTCCCATTTTCAAATACAGCACAAGACAGAATTTGAAAAAAAAACTACACACCTTTGAATTAGGTGAAAAACCGTAGTTTTTCTAAGTGTTCCTGTTATTACTGGTCCATTTTTTATACTTTTTAGGTTTTGATAGTGGGGGGGGCTACAGGGGTGGCTTCTGTCAGAAGCTGCCAGAAGCTTCCCCCATGTCTGATGGAGCCAATGCCAGCTGGCTCCAGGATGGACCAGCTGCTGGCCAAGGCCAAGCCCATCAGCGATGGTGGTAGCGTTTCTGGGGTAACAGATTTAAGAAGGGAGGAAAAAAACTGTGCAATGGCAATTGCAGCCAGAGAGAGGAGGGAGAATGTGTGAGAGAAACAGCCCTGCAGACACCAAGGGCTGTGAAGAAGGAGAGGGAGAAGGTGCTCCAGGTGCCGAAGCAGAGATTCCCCTGCAGCCCATGGTGCAGCCCACGGTGAAGCAGGCTGTCTCCCTGCAGCCCATGGAGGCCCACAGAGGAACAGAGATCCACCTGCAGCCCCTGGAGGACCCCAAGCCAGGGCAGGAGGATGCCCAAAGGAGGCTGTGGCCCCATGGGAAGCCTGTGCTGGAGCAGGCTCCTGGCAGGGCCTGTGTCCCTGTGGAGAGAGAAGCCCACACTGGAGCGGGTTTGCTGGCAGCACTTGTGACTCTGTGGGGGACCCATGCTGGAGCAGTTCATGAAGAACTGCAGCCCATGGGAAGGATTCACTGAAGAAGTTTGTGAAGGACTATCTCCTGTGGGAGGGATCCCACACTGGAGCAGAGGAAGAGTGTGAGGAGTCCTCCCTCTGAGGAGGAAGAAGTGGCAGAGACAATGTGTGATGAACTGACTGCAACCCCCATTCCCTGTCCCCCTGCACTGCTCAGGGTGGAGGAGGGAGAGAAAATGGGAGTGAAGCTGAGCCTGGAAGGAAGGGAGGCGTGGGGGGAAGATAATAATCCAATAATTTAATATATTTTTATTATTTTATTTTAATGGATCCATTTATTTTAATGGATCTATTTCTCATTATCCTACTCCGATTTGATTGGCAATAAATCAGTTTCCCCAAGCCGAGTCTGCTTTGCCCGTGACGGTAACTGCTGAGTGATCTCCCTGTCCTTATCCCATGAAGCTTTCATCGTATTTTTCTCCCCATCCAGCTGAAGAGGGCAGCAATAGAGTGGCTTTGATGGGCACGTGGCAACCAGTCAAGGTCAACCCACCCCACTGTCATTCACGATGGGTGCAATCGTGTGTTTGTACGTTTCAATCCTAGCATAAGATACAAGACTATGTGACAAAGCATCACCCACGGGATGACCCTTTTGGAGCAGCACAGATTAAACTGACTGTCAAATGAACGTAACACCTTAATGTCATTTTCCCACTTTCTTTATGTAAACACTTGTATTACTTTTGACCCACACCAAGCCATAAAGACTCTGATTTTTGAGATATGGAGACAGATTGTATCTGCTCTACTCCTGCTTATGAGGAAAAAGGCTGTTTCTGGTTTTTAAGCAATATTTGTGTGTCACACTGTACGCAGAGCAAGAAGTATATCACACTCTCCTTTCGGGTACAATGCATACCAAATGAAGAGCAGCAAAAAACATACCAGGGCAGGTGTATCCAAAAAAGCTGTAAACACTTCAGAAGTAGTGCTGATAGATTTACTTTGAGATTTCAGCTTACGGTTAATGAAAAAGTGCACAAAAACTAGAAAGCAATATCCTGACGCAAATTATGAAACACAGTAAACACATCAACTCAACATACCCCTCATCCTCTGAATGGCCAACTGTAGCAACCATTTTCATCCAGGAACTTGAACTAAAAACTAAGCCCACAGAAAGTCACATGTCCAGCAAGCACGCAAGCAGACTCTTATCCGTGTCCACAAAGACTGTCACACTGCACAATGGCTAATTAAAAGAGACCAAAGCATGCAGCTACAGGCATCTTTAGTCACATCCCTTTGACATAACACAGATTTTATGCCATCAAAACCTTCAGGACTTTATTTCACAAGTAAAACAATTTAACTTATCACTCAGGAGTGTCAAACTCACTGAAATTCGGGGACGATGATAGTTTTGTTCTTCTATAGGTAGATACGCCTGACTAGTGTGCCCAAATGCTTGCACTGGCCACTGTCACCTCCTCTGGGAGAGGGTGCTTCACCCGATGCAGTTCTTGTGAGCAATGCACTTTTGGAAGAAAACCAACCTTCGCTGCCAAGGCAGTAAAACAGATATTTCCCCCTCTCACCACCACCTCTGCTCCGCCAAGGCTCCCCACTGCCAGACCACCCGTTTCCTGCCAAGCCTGCAGCCTGGGTCAGGAGTACTTTCCTACAACACAGGACATGATGGGGCTGATTAAACTTGGAAGCTCACAGCAGCTGAAAACCTTTGTAATAGTTTGGCAAAGCCACAGAGCACTACAGAAGCCTTTGAAAGTTTGATAGCAAAAAATTACTCGGTGGTTTGGATAAAGGTTTGACATTCTGGGTTTACAATTAAATTCTCAAATGATACAGACAGAAGAGAAAAAGGGATACACAGCTCGCAGAACCTAGTCCTAAACCCAAACTAACCAATTAACTTTTTTTCATCATTTGAAACTGATTCTTCATAATAAGGTAAGATCTAGATGAGAAGATTAAGATATGTGCAAAGTTATACTCATACAGTCTAGCTCTCATCCAAGAAAGCATGTTTGAACAATTTCATGAGATTTAACTATGTGTTTAAATTACTTTTTTGAACCAGTGCTTCAGAGTGCACACACACATACAGCTTCATATGTCAGCAACTTTTTTTTTTTTTTTCAGAAAAACAACTCAGGAATAAATTATTCAAGAAACTTATTTCAAGGTGATAAAACGTATGTCTAATCACCTGAAATTCTCTCTTACTGCTTCAAATTAAAGTTATTTTAAGACCACTAGCTTCTCTCAATACTTTTTTTTCTTTTTTAGCATAAAGGTATTAAGAGACAAAACACCACACGCTGTTAGCATTTTTAAATAAAAAGCACTTCACGTAAGTAGTGGAGGAAGATAAAACCCATATTTGAGGATTTGATGACAAGTCTTGTTTTCAAGACAATGTCTAGAAGTACATGCAGGGAAACTGTAAGAGCAAAAGTGAAATAGCTTTGAATCAGATATAGATGTGCCAAAGCAATCAGAATGCAAAACACTGTTTTGCAAACTGACAACCATGCAATTAAGAGAGATGCAATCAAGCACATACACTTTGATCACTTCACTACTTTTTAGAAACTGTAATAATCCCAGTGAAATCATCACAGAACCAGGCAAAAATAGTGCCACCTCCACTGCTTGTATTTTTTCAGCTTTTTATTTCTACTTCCAATATATATTTCCTTTCAAGGAAGCAACATAAAGAAATTTGGTTTTAACCTTGATTTGTTAAAGAAAGCTGAGGTGCAGTTCACCCATATGTAAATTTAATAACGGCTCATCAATGTTCTGAAACTAATTCAAGGTAAGGTTTTACTTGCCTGTCTATTATGCTGCCCCCTTTTCTGCTCAGAATGAATTTAAGTGTAATTTTGTATGGTTTTATAAATATCAAACAGTAATATTCAGCTGAAGTGTAATTTGATTTGTTTGCAAATCCCTTTTGAATTGCTTTATGATGTATAAGCGCATGCAGTTTATTAGGATATAATAAGCAAAGAAGGCAAGCCAGGCAAGAAGCTTTGCTCACTTTCAAAGTCAAGGAAAAAATTTGGCCCCTGATCAAGCTCTGTGCAAGTGAGAACTTTTAAAAGATTTCCCATTTGGTTCCTGAAAAATAGAAAAGGAAGAGAAAAGGAGTCCTGAGTGAACAAATGATTTTAGAGACATGGACTTGGACAGACTGGTTGTGCTGGAAAATACACACTGCAAGCAATCAGATTTTTAAAGTTTTTTCCTCAGTTTGCTGTTAAGTCAGGGAAAAGATTCTCTCATTGTCTTGTAATTGTTTGAACTTACTTTCAAAATCCAGGAAAAAATGTGGATAGTTTTCAATTTCCCTGGTAAGGACCTTAAGAAGATTACCCATCCCAGCAAACCTAGTAAATGCAACAAAATCGTAAACAGTTACATACAGAAACTTAGAATACTACTACAACTAAGGGCTTGACAGAGTCTGCATCATATATTAAACACTTCGGCAGGTTCTGGACCATGAGAAACATTTTCATAGTCAGTTCCGTGATATTTATGTATGGGGACAGAGAGAGTTAAGACCTTGGATAAATATAGAAATAATTCTATTCAACAAATTGGAATTTAAACATCAGTATAACATCACAGAGTACAAACAGATATTTACGAGTTTATTTGTGTAGCAAGAGAAACAAACTCAGAATTAGATCCTTATTTGTAAATCCTCTAAATCACTGGACTCAAGATTCCTGAATACCATTTCAGAGTAAAAAAACAAGGTCTTAATCCTTGGTTTGGATTCTTTAGCATAAATCCATGTTATTTCATGAAAATAACCCAATTTAAGGCAAAAATAATCTAATTGTTTCTAATCAGTAAGGTTTTGTAAAATATTACTATAAAAATCTATCAGAAAGAAAAGCTAAAAAGCTTGCTCTTTTTAACTTTAAAAAAATGTATGTATGCAATTAAAAAAAAAAAGCTTAAATTTTCTCTCAGAAGAGAGAAAAATTAAACCATGAAAAGCACATGTAAGGATAAAGAGGACTGCCTGGAGAGATGCAGAAAAATGTAATTTTAGATCTAAAACTCAAATTGAAAACTGAGGTTTGCCTCAAAGATAAACATTCTCAGTACTCTAAACCATGGCTCTTGGGCTCACATCTGATGCTCATCTATTTTTCAGTTTAACTCTTTTCCCACTTAAGAAATCAGACCACAAAAAAATTATTCTAAGCATGTACATGGCTGGTACTTCATATGAGAAGACAGGGTTTTTTTTCCAAATTCTCTCTTAAGCATTACAGAATAAAAAGTATCATCAGCCTTAACTTCTATATGCATATAAAGGATAGATTTCTATAGCAGGAAAACCTAAGAAGGCAATGTAAGGCTTGGAGATTTCAAAGCAGTCATAGTTATTCCATAAAATGACATGAACTTAACCAATAATCCGTTCAGAGCATGCAGCTTAATGTAAACCATGTTTCTGTTAGACAAATGGCTTTGTTTTGCATTAAATACTTCTTCAAAATTTTCTCTCCAGAAGAAATCCAGTGAGCAGACTATCAAGCCCTTTACAATTAGCAACATCTTTGCATATACAATATTGAAACACAAAGAAACAGTCTCCATTATTCATGAAGTTACAGTCATTTATATGCAGGAAAAAAATTTACACTTTTACTTTCAGAACAAGATCTGCACTGTACAAACCGAGTCTGATTTTCTGATTAGCCTACAAAGGGGAAAAAACATGCAAACAGCAAAATAGATTTCATACAGCATTAAAACTTGCACCTTCAATAATTTAACATTTTCATCACACATTTTATCAGCATCAGGTAAAAGGGACAAGATAATGTGCATACACTTATTTTCCTTTTCACAGCCTTGAAAGAAACAATTTATATTATTGTGTAATACTGTCACAATTAAATTACTGACTCTGAATTCTTCACTTTCAGCTCATTCTAAGCCGTATCTTACCTCATTGCCTTCAATCTTCAGAGAGTATCCAACCATTTCTTCTCCTGCCCAAGTTAGCACTGCAGCCAGAGACTGGTTTAGTTGACAGCATGCTTTGAACAGCGAGGGAGCTGCTCCCTTTGCCAAAAACCTGAGGATATGCTCCCTCATTTGCATGGAGTAGCTTGCGGTCATGTGCCCAAGCTCTGGTTTCTGATCCTTTCACAGAAGTACAGCAGATCACAGCTCTGGAGATTTGCAAGTATGAGTATTTTCCCTGAACTTTTATTGTATTTCTTAGGTTGTTTTTCATTTTATTCCCCTCTCCTTCAACCCCTGTGTAGAAACTGTAGATTCAGCTGTTTAGGTCCCAAGTAAGGAACAAGAATCCTGCCACAAACTTTATTCCCATTTTCATGGTCAGCCTGCATTTTCCAAAGATCGCAAAGGCACCGGTTTGACACTATTTCCAATGCACATCAACCCAAAAAAGAGTGACATTCAACATCGACCTCTAAAAGACACGGCTGAGACAGTTGCTAAACATGCTTCACTTCTTTATGATTTGAAATAATTTCTTTATGGTTTCCTAAAAAGCAAAACTAAAAGCAAGATCTACTTCCAAGAAATGTTCACTTTAAACTATAACTCATCATTCCACACTATATTTTTAAATCCGTATTAAAAGGCAGATCTTCACCTTAATGGAAGTGCTAATAAACGTTCTTTCCGTACCCCAGATAAAATTATTTTATTCTGTATAGCTTGCTGCTTCCCAGTACTTGGATCTTCCAAACTGTCTTTCCCTGGAAACTCTCACAATATATTCCAAACCTCAGGAACTGCAAGATATTCCAGGATAATTTTAAATGAGATTTCAAAGTAACTAATGACATAAATTCTGAGCAGGTCAGTATATACTTGTGGTTGCAACAGAAATGCAAATAAACAGCTGATGCACAGGAGCAAATCAGAAAGGTTTAAGTTAAGAGAATAAAATTCCATTTAATTAAATTGGAAAGCATTTTATTTTACTTACTGTAAAATCAGTTTAAATGTTGACATGAGACCAAATGCATATATAAAAATATTGCTGTTGCAGCATTCCTAAATGATAGCAGCTTCTCTTTAGTATCCAAATCCCTCAAAATTCCAAGTTTCAACAGTATGCTTTAAAATGATGAGATGTTGACATGACAGTGATGTTTGCATTTTCATGTTTTCTACTGTTTTCCAGACCATTAAAGCTCATCTTATGATATATAAGCATACAGAAAATACTTTCTAAGCTACTGTTGACAGTTTAAAGCTCATTACTCTATTTTTCATGCTAAACATTTAATTAGTGGCACACAGGCAAAAACAAACTGTAAAACCAATAATGAACAAGAAGGTACATTTAGCATTTTGTGTTTTATATACCATTATTGGCATATTTTAAAATGTTGAGCTTTGAACAAAATAACGCAGGCAAGTTTTCTAAGACATCACTTTGTTCCTAAAATCTCATTAATTTAATTCTAATATTCTAGAGGCATTATCTAGGATGGGAAAATAAATTTCTTCTTCTCCACTAAACCAATCAGTCTATTTTTGAATTGTGATAAATAAAATACTACCCTCCCCCCCCAAACAAATCAAAATGCAACCCTTAAAATTTGCCATGGATTTTATATACATATACTGAAATATATATGTACTTTATACTGAAACAGAGTTTTGAAAATTTAGTAAGTGTTCACAAACTGGGTATTATCAACTAAAGATTGCATGCCCAAAGCTAAGCATCATGTTATTTAACTCTTCCGTAAAATGTCTCTTTACACACTGTTTTAAGTAACAGCATAATTTTGAAGTGTGGAGTTTTGCATCATTCTCAAATAACAGCTATAGTACCATACAGATTGCTAGAGAAGTACTATTTCTTCTTCCTTCACAGGACTAATTTAATCAGTACCAACTCAAACCCACCAGCATCACTGCAGCTACGCTGAAGGCGTAACCAACAATCAAAGCATTTAAACCTCACGTTAGTGAAAAAGCAGACATTCACCAGCTCAGCCCTTTGCTGCTCATCAGTGCTCCTTTGCCAGATACTGTTTCCTAAATCTGCCTGCTTACATAAACATAGTCTAAAAGGCTTTTGTCAAAATGAGCTGGATCAGCAAATACCTTCTGCTTAAACTCATTTAGATCATTCTAACGAAGTGGGGCTAGGAGTGTTCTCATGAGCAGCTCCAGTGGGAGTTTCAGGAGAAACAGAGACTCCCAAGTTTAGGAATGGCAATGAATTATTAGGAAAGATAACTTTTAATGGCACATCTCCATAGGTAGAGACTGGCATCCAGTCCGCAGGCTGAGGGAACTGTACTGTACTAAGCATGTTCCTGTCACTAAAGCAGTGGAACTGATCTTACTGTGTGAATAATTAACTGTGGTTTCAAAAAAACCCACCAGCATCTGAACTCAAGATCTCTCAGATCAAAATCACGATTCCAAATAATTGTAAGAGTCAACTATAAAGTTTGTTGAGGTTCCTGGAAGGAAGCAGCAGAACTGCAAGACTCAGAAAACAGTTCAATTCTATTCAGGAATAAAATAAAAATGAACAAAAATTTTAAAATGCAGAAGTTTCTTAACAATGATAATCTACTTTGTTTTCTGAATGAAACTGTATCACTCACTGGTTTTTGTTTGGGAGAGGTAGGAAGATATAAAAGAC
The DNA here is from genome assembly GCA_011801015.1 of Ardeotis arabs. Lineage (NCBI taxonomy): Eukaryota > Metazoa > Chordata > Aves > Otidiformes > Otididae > Ardeotis > Ardeotis arabs. The sequence goes on along the minus strand of JAAGAY010066542.1, from coordinate 35,510 downwards.
CATTTTTAATTGCATTTGCCCACTCTATTAGTAATGATTTTGCTTTTTCCCTTTTCTTTCTTCTACGCAATAAACACTAAAGCTGCCTAATCTCTTCAAGTATTTGTGTAGGACCAGTTCCAAGAAAACTGGAATGCTGCCGTGCTCGGAGTCATCCAGGGAGTGAAGGTACAGGCAGAGACTGGAGCATTTCCACACGGGTTCTGCAAGGCTCAGACAACAGAACTGGCACTACCATAGGTAAGAAACTCGGAATACTATTGCTGTGAAAAGCATAGTGCTGGAGTCAGGAATAGCCGAGGAAGCACTTTGGTTCATGTTCACAGCAATGCCATAAAATCCCTGGAGTTACGGGCGGGGTTACGTAGATCCCAAACTAGGAATGGCAGCAGCTCTGTCATTCTGCAGAGATGTTTGTCTAAACTATTCATAAAGCTCTTCAAAAAAAAAAAAGCTCAATCTTAGTAGTTCATGTTTTGTTATACCTGACCAGTCTCACTGTCCTTCTCGGTAATCAACCAAAGAGGTCCAAATTCCAGTGGGTGACTCAACTCTAGGTACAGTGCTGCAAATGCATCCAAGTATGGTGCCAAATATAATGAAGGAATCATATCTTGCAGAAAACTGTGCTTTACACATCTCTCATACATTATTTGCATAGGTTTATCTTACCTATTACTTTCCTTTCTGCATTTTGACAATTTATTAGTCCTACTTCTATACAACACCTTGTAATTATCTCCATCAATCTCTCCAATTTTCTTATAGTTAAGAATATTTTGATGCCTATGGTAGTATCATTATCTTCAGTTGTTTTACTGGCAAATGTTTAAATTTTATAAATTATAGTTGCATTGATGAAGAGAAATACAACTGATGTTTAATAGTCTCGGTTGTGCAAATAGATGTTAGTTTTGAAAAGTGGTATTACTCCTCTATGGACTTTATTTTGGAAATAAGCATAAGTCTGTATTGTTATATTAAGAAAAAAGAAATTAAAATAGTCATATATTTGTGTTTGAGATGCTAATTGCAAAAAAAACTCCAAAGGTATTTCACAGTGAAGTACCCATAGTATTCTCTAGCAAGGCATAGATAAGGGAAAGACACACCCAAGTTCTTTTCAGAGGGCAAGCTATATTCATTTTCCAGAAAAAAAAAATCAAATGACCGCAATGTTGGCCTCTAAATACAATATTTATAAGATTTTCATAACATAAGTAACATACAAGATGCACCAAGAAGCAACCTACACGCATCCACAAATTAAAACCAGTGCCACGTGTTCCTTACACAGGTGAAGCACAAACAGACAAAAAAAGCCCCAACAAAACTCAAAACCAAAAAACAGATGTAAAGAAGTGAGAAGTGGAATAAGAGAAGAAAGTTGCTCAAGGTGAATGTAATCCAAGATAAAAGAATCATTTCTGCTTTGAACAATTATTTTATTACAATTTCTAGATAAGCAGCATTTCAGGCCAAGAGCTTTTGCTGTTATCTGATACGCAGATTGCAGGACACAATGAAAACCTACAAAAAAGGTGAGGCAAGTCAAAGGGAGTTAATAAATGGTTTGTAATGACAAATACATTTTTCACTAATCATAAAATGTTAAAAGAGCTGGCCACCAATATTAGTACTTGTAGCCCCAAGGATTAAAGAGCTTGGCTTGTGACTTCACTAGAATCAAAAGATAAAAAAAAAAGAAAATTAAAAAAAAAAAGGATTACCTGAGATGAACTTATAACTTATTCAGGGGAGGAATTTCTCTATATGCCAACTCTCACACCTGAACATACTTTGAACAGAACTCCTACATATTTTCCAAATGGATAATGGCAGAAGAGCCATCATGAGAGGATGAAAACCAGGCAACTAAAATATCTGGATTCTGATTCATAGGTCATAATTTAAAAAAACCCCAACCAAACAACGAACCCCAATAAAAAATGTAGAATGGAAGCCAATTAAGTAATTAGAATAAAATTATATTTGAAATTAAGAAAACACTTGCACTTTGATCCTTCCACCTGAGTGTACAGTAACTACAGTAACCCAGTTTGGTATGGCAGCACATGCACAGATGCTTATACACAAACCAGGGGCACAACTTCCCCGTATGTAATAAACGGAGCCTCTATCAATTGCTGCTGCTGGGTAAGCAAAGCAGGATACTGGTGTTTACCAAACGGATACACAGGAGAGAGATGCCTTTAACAGAAACTGAACAGGTTTGGCTAGTTTCAGTGTTTCTTCCTTCAAAACAAAACCACTTCATTTTTTTTCCAGGTGGAGTTTGACTTTGTTCTTCCAAACTCTTCTAAGAGAAGAGCAGCCATATCAGAACCTTCCTCTTAAAGTTTCCTTGTCCTTGTGTTCTCCCACAAAAATCATAGTGAAAAAGGAAATCAGCTATCTTAGAACACACTCAATTTTGGAAATCTAAGGATTTGGGCATCTGGTTTCAACACCTGTGAATATAACAAGGGAAAAAATCTGTTCTAGACCGTATACATTCTTCAATACAGAACCAGAAAGAGGATTCTCAGATGAAAAATCAGAAACAGAAAAAAATGTTGCTGGTCCCTTCTTCCTGTTAATGACTGCCAATTATTCAGCCTTCTGACTATGTCACATGGAGTATTTTGTACTATATTAACAGAAAACCCAACTCCCTGAAAAACCAAGATGAAAACCATCTTATTCTAGTTCTTTGTGCAACTACGGTAAAGACTTTCCTCAGAGTGATTTTATTTTCAAGTTATTTCTTGTGCCAGTTGATAATGGGAATAAGTCTTTGTATTTTAAACTTTGTTCTTTATCTTTTTACTTCTTTTTTTAATACATAAATGCCAAAACAGTACATCTAATCTCACTCAAGCCAGACATAAATCCTACAGTGACTGGATTTCTTACTGCGTATTTGCCAGTGATCTGCTTCGAATGTGGCAGTAAGCCCATCATTGCATTTTGCTGGCTAAATTTGTATTTCTGATTTGGGGAGTAATGATCTATAAGATATGGATCTGAAGCAGACTTTACAAGTATTCTTTTCTAGAAAAGGGGAGAGGAGTCAAATAATATCTTAAAATACTAAGCAGACAATTAATTCTGATCCAATAAACATATTGCCATTACTGGAATTAAGATAGCTGTGGCTGACTGTGTATCAATAGCTCAAGATTTGAGGAATTACAGATGAAATGCTGATCTCTGTAGGGATTAGTTGCTATCAGTTTTAAATACCTCAATTTGTGTAACAGTGGGCTTATTTAATATGTCATTACACAAAACAAGAAAACTTGCTGACCAATTTGTGTTACAATGCTGTTGATAGAAACTGCAAGAGCTGTACTGGGGACAAAAAAAAAACTATTTTGAAAAACCACTGTAAACAGATTGGAGAACAATATATGCTTTTTTTTAAAAAAATTAAAATTTCAGAAAAAGGGAAAATAAAAACTTCCTGTGTGTCTGTGGGTGAGGGTAAAGGAGGAAAGAACAGGTATCATCTCAAGACAGCAATTTGAGAGACTGCCCAATCCCAAGAAAATGGGTAAAGAAGGTTTTGCTGAACTATGGAGGCATCTGAGAAACAGAACTGGGCAAGAAGCTTCAGGAGAGTTAATAAGCCCTGTATCTGTACAAGCTCCTGCAGTGATAAATGTTCTTTCTAAAACACAGAGGAGTTTGCCAGAGGAATGGCTATTCTAGACTTGTTTGATACCTATGGGGAGAATTAACTGAATATAAGGGTGGAAATAGAGGAGAAATTAATTAAAAACAGCAGAGGTTACTAAACAAGGAGTAAAAAGAAAACTAAAAATCGTGATTTCAAAAAAGCAGTTCCAGTAATCTCAGATATCTGGAACAACAGATCCCTTGGGTTGATTTAAGGGATAAAGGAGTGCAGGAAACTCAACAGTTAAGAAAATGCACAATAGGTTGTTCCAATGGCCAAAACTGACAAAATGGAGATTTAGAAATCAATATGCCTCGATGAGCATACGGAAGAATTGAAGGAAGTAAAGAACTATATAAAGGAGGGAGCTTTGACAAATGACTGGAGATGAGAAAAGAGAAAATGCTATTTAGTACCACAAATTTGCTTCAACACTAAAATCTGAAAAAGTAGTTATCAGTGGTTTACTGGCAAAAAAGAAGGCGTTATTTTTAAACAGTAACTGGTATCTGTTGTATAGATCTGTCTTTGTTCAATACTTTTAATTAGTGACAGATAGAGAAGAAGAAAATATCGTTTTAAAATATGCACTAAGCTAGAAAGGAATTAAAATATTCTGGAAAATAGGATCATAATTCAAAATCACTTTGATAAACTGGAGATACTATCCAGAATAAATTTAGTGAATACAAATGTAAAATACTCCACTCAAGAAAAAAAAAAAAATCAAATCAATCCCACAAATGCAGATGGACTCGTAAGCAGGAAGACTGAGGAAAAAAAATATTTAATCATGATACTGGACTATAAATTAAACATAAAACAGGTTAGAAAGTTGCTAAACTCCAGACTATTTCCAAGATTGCTCTCACAGTCAAATTAAAGGACGAGGGGACTAATTACTGAACAAGGACAGATCGTCTCTAGAACACTAGTCTAATCTGTAATTATGCAGGAGTTATAGAAAAGTATAAATTCCAATAATACTCCTCCTTTTCTCTTAATTAGCTTTGTGTCATTTTTTAATCCCTTCTGATATTATTTTATTAATTCCTATTCTTTCACATTAAATACTCAAAGCATTAAAACATATATGGGCAGATTGGGTCCATGGCATTCTTCTGCAAAATAGCCTGCTTTGGAAATTACATTTAGTAAAGAAACAAGCACGTTAGCCCTCTAAACATAGAGACTCTTAATTATGCATTGCGTGTAATACTTTTAGAAGAATGTTCCCTAGTAAATCTATTTTCAAATAATGTTTTTTACTTATACAGAATGCCAAACAAGCTTTTGTGCCCCAATATGAGCTGCTGAAAACCACTGCAACTGGTTTTATGGTGTATTAACAAGTCAGCTATTTGCTTAAGATGAGAAATCAGGATGGAGGACAGTGGATGGCGTGGAATTAAACCCATCCTTTTAATTAAAAATTACATTTCTTGTAAGTGTAAATTAAAATTAAAAGAATGTACTGACCCTGGCGGGCTTCGCAGTAATTAATTCAAATCACTACTGGAAACGAGTCCTAATTTAGCAATGAAATTTGCACGGTAATTTTTTATTAAGACAATAAAATTGATGCACAGTAGTGACTTTATACCCTACTCCCACGTCGCTATAAAATCCATTTTTAGCTAATTGATAGGTTTGGATGGCGATTCACCCCAAGCCCATTTACGACCCGGTTTGCTCCCTTCCCTGTTACAGGACGCCCCAGCCCATTCTGCAAGAAGCGGAGCGCTGCTCCAGCGTGCGCGCCGAGCGGAGCGCGCGCACAGGAGGGGCCGCGGCGGCGCTGCCCCGCTGCCCTTCCCGCGCAGGAGCCCCGCGCGCCAGCGCACGCACATGCGCGCACGCAGCGCGGCCGGGTGCGCACTGGGGCGACCCGTGGGAGGGGCGGGGGCGCCCCCTGCTGCCCCGCGGCCGCCGTCGCAGGCACCGGCATTCCCGCCGCGGGCCCGCACAAAGAAGGACGCAGAGGTGCTGACACGAAGAGCGGGAGGATTTATGTGCTTAATAAAAACGGGCAAACTCACCTGAAACACATACCACCTTTGTGCCGAAGTACAGGCCAGGACTAGACCTAACCCAGCCTGCATCTGCACAGAATCACCAGTGCTGCCTTACTTACGCAGCAGATGCGCAGATCAAACCGATTTTTTGCAGGGACTACAGCCCCAGGATCGGTGGACGATTTCTCCCCTGCCCTTACTTTTCTAAATAAGGACAAACTAATCTAGATAATATTTTAATAACCACATTTCAGAACAAGTAACTATCAAAAAAATTGTATCACTTCCCTTTCCCTCACACTTAAACTCAGAATTTCAGTTTAAAAGTAACTGTGACTGTAAATTTGCATCCAGAATTATGAAAACCGTCATTTCTGCTGGAACATCACACAGGTGTTGGAGGCTGGTTGGAGGGTGATGGAGGCTGGTGAGCAGGGTGTCCCAGCCCGGCACCTCACACGTGCTGCGCCAGCCCCCACCAACAGTCCTGCTTCCTCCATGTGAATAGAAATACCATTTTTATTTATACTTATTCAAGAAGTTTTGATTTGCATTATTTCTTTTGAAGTTAAGAAGAAATCTGATTTTCCCTTCATAGTCTCTGACTAAAACCCAGATAACGCAGGATGAGATACGCTGGCTTTAACATTACCTGCAACCAAAAATGGAGCCAGGTAGTTCCATCCAGTATTTTCTTACTGCCTCTGTTGAATACTCCAGTTGGAAAAGGCAAATCAAGCCTTTTATAACTAGAAACTACAGAAAATACACTATATTTAGGTTTGGAGCAAAATTTAAGTTTTACTCTTGCATTAAAAGGATCTCACAGCCTTGTTGGTTTCATTTTCAGTTGTAAATTACTCCCCACTCACACCTCAATAGAGGTGACGTAAGTCAAATGTAAAAAAGATACATTCACATGAAGGCATCATTCATTACTTTCTAACAGAAATTTAAATTATAACCAACCATTTAAATTGCTAATTTAAAAATATTTTTAGAAACAGTCATGTAACTTGTTAAAAAAATTAAATTGTGTAAAAATTACACATGCACACATACGAATGTACCGAATGTATGTACATATACACGTGTACACAACATGTTTAACCAAGAAGTGAGAAAAAAGTTGCTTGTTACAGAAAAAAAAACCAGATAAACCAACATCAAAACTGTAACACAATAGTAGAAATCAAGATTAAAATCATTGATTTAACCACACTTTCTGTTTGCTGACTCAAAGCCATCTACTCGAGGTGTCTGCACACGCAAGCAGTTGTACAACAGCACAGTGTGATTTCAACACCAATGGTGTCTTAAAACTTGAGCCAATCATTTTTTTAGATGCAGTTTATTCAACTGACTTACTAATAAAAACAGCATAACTGAAAACTTCAGAAAAGCCTGAGAGATTAAGTAAAAAAAATGCTCAGTGACTGAAGATTATCAGTGTTGATGGGAAGTAATGGAAATTTAGCGTGGCGAAAAAAAAAAGACTCCAAAGAACACAGTTTAAAGACTGAAAAGGAATGGAAAGACCTAAATTAATACATGTTTCAACAGTGCAAAAAACTTTTTCCATTAAAAAAAGCCATTAAATTGCAGAGGATACTATTTTTTATTACAGAATAGATTTTTTAAATACACTTATATTAGAAAAATATACATATATACACAACATAAACCATATATTTATGCATATATACATTGGTCTCAGATAAAAAAGGTTGAATTTTTATATATTTCAATTTTATATCAAATACACAGAGTTATTAACACTACCATCCAAACTACTTAGCAAAGAAGAGTCTTTATGAAAATAATATGTTCAAGAAGTAATAATTGTAAAGGACAGTGGTGGAATAGACATTTGGCATCTATCTCACTTTTCTGATATTCCAAAGAGAATTATTTGAAGTTGGACAAGAGTCCAACTAAAGCAGGACCCAGTCCAGTGCTATACTCCTTTTTTTTGTGTATGCTCCACAACATCACCCAAGAAAACGCACTAACTACTTTCTATCAGGTCCTCTTCAATTCACTTCCTGAAGAATCAGCTCATTCTAGTTCAGAGTTTGCTCAGCCACCAATCTTCCAACCATGAATGTACAACTCAGCACTGCCTAAAATCACCACACTACCAATTACATTTCATTAATCTAAAGAACCAGTGCAAGAAGACCAAGATCGTTGTTGTATCTTTCCAATCAAATTAAAGATGCAAATAAGACGACCCGTATTTTGCTAGAAGTTGTTTAAAGTTCTGTAATAAAGAATTCCTACTTTTCACAGAATCACAGAATACCAGGTTGGAAGGGACTTCAAGGATCCTCTGGTCCAATGTTTCTTCCCAAAAGCACGTATTTTAATACCTATTTTAAGATGTGTATTTTAATACGCTTCAGCCAGAAACTGAATTGCCTATCATAAAGTTCCTAAAATGGGGTTGATAATAGAAGGTTCTTTGAAAACATGCTACAATCACCATATTTTTAGCCAGGAGAAATCCAATACAAATCAAGACAGCTGTCTGCTACCTGATTTGGTTTTGAAAAAAAGGCTGCAGTTAAGGCTGTTATCCACTAAGTGGCATTATCAACTCAAACAAATAAATTTGACAAAAAATAATCAGTACAGTGCATTTTACCTGCAAATTGATGGAAAACATTTTCTTTGGATGAATAATTTTATTCAAGTTTGTCAGAAATTTAACCATCGTTCCAAATAGTCAAATGTGCTAGTAAACCAGCATTACCAATGTACTTTTCACATTAAGACATTTGTAAATATTTACAGAATGGTCAGGTTAGAAATAAAACTTCATCATGGCACACTTCTTAAGCAAAGCAACCAAAATACTGGAGAAATATGAGCTGAAACTAGACACAAAGGTATATTAAGTTATTTCAAAAGTAACTGAGGTTTCAGAAGTGCTGTACATCAACAATTCTAGTATTTCCTGTTGTTAAGTGTGAAAGTATCAAAAATGTCATCAGATGTTTACTTTACTTTAAACAAAACACTCTTAAAAAAGGTAAGGCTAAAAGATTAGATAAACTGATGCTACTTGATGCTAGAAAGTATTTTTTAAAAATACAAAAATTAAAAAAAAAATTAAAAAGTATTAGATTTCACTAATTATTTAAGGATTAGTTTTCAAAATGTTACTTAAGGATTAATGAGTGTAAATATAGTTTTTTGATAAATGTTTACTGGAAAAAAAAGCATTTAGGAACAGTATAAACACAAGAAAAAAGTAATATAACAGAACTCTCATTGTAAAATAGTTTTTTTTACCCCTATGCCTATTGTTTATCTCTGGTCTTTTATCACTGTCAACTTCCACATACACAAACAGCTACTGAAAATAAAGAGAAATAAAATCAGTATCGCTGTATAGAAGAGTACAGGAAAATTAAATAAGCAACTACTACCCGCCTCTCCAAAGCATGTATTTTAAGTTTATCCTACACATGCACTCAAAATTCTGAGCATACATCAATGCTAGAAGAATCAAGACATTCCCTTCTTTTCTTGTTTTTTTTTTTAATGATTTTTTTTTCCCCTCACTGGCCACAGAGGAATTGCATTAGGACATAGTCCTTTTTCCCTACATCCGCCTACGACAAACATTTGCTGCAAGTCAGCGACTCCAAAACCAAATTGTTTACAATTAACTCAAAAAGCCATTAAAAAATTGTTTCTTTGTTCCAGTTGGAAAGAGAGACAGCCAGATGTGTGGCTTGTTGATCTTGCTCTTTTCTGACCTCTGAGTGTAGGAAGAACTGCAGCTGAGGAAGGAAGTCAGCAAGTTGTGGTAATGAAGGTGAACATTGAAAAAAAAAGATGTTTGCAGTCTTCTTTCATCACAGAAAAATCTCTTTGAAAGAGTTTTCATTAAAAAATAGATAGTACAGAGACTTACTTTTTGCTGTTGGTGAAAAATTTGAGCCTTTGTTTCAGGAGAAGTCAACAGTCTGCAGGTTCTGTTACTTTTTAAAAACTCTACCCTTAATTTCAAGAACTTAATCAAGTTTCACTGCTGCCATTAGCAAACATTTCATCATTAACACCTGCTGGGAAACCATCCTCCTTTGAGGATGCAAAATTCAGGAAAAGCATTTTAATTTTAGGCTCTGACTGAGTCACTACAGACGAAAATCAGGCCTAAAGCCGAGTTCCAAATTGAGAGTGTGCCCACTTCTTTGGAAAACACAACTGGCCAACAACACAAGGCAACAAACTGCAGTTTCCTTTCTTCACGCTCCTCCCTGAAACACATTCATGCATTACATCTGTAAAACACCTGGCAAGGAATTAACTAGTAGTCTATGTTGAAAACTTCATTACACAGTACTCCTCACAATGGTGCAGAACACGCCCATACAAGATATTCTGAGAGCATAAAAAAGAGCAATCTCTCAAAGACTGCACAGTAACAGACATGAAACATTCTAATCTTGTTTCTGAATTTTGAATTATTTTCTAAAAAACATCTAAAATGCGTTCTGAGGTTCTACGACCACACTGCTCCTCATTTTATCATGGTAGCTGAAAAGTTATAAAAGTTATCACGGCCTGAGGTGATACCTAAGGACACATTTGCATGTGAAGCACAAATTCACTCCAGAGATCCAGCTTTAGATATTAATTCTGGCAGCTAAGCATCAATCTGGACTCTTTATGCAGTTAGCGATGGTTCCCAAATGGACTACAGGCTTCCAACTCAATTGTCTGAATTAGGTTAAATGTTTGATGTTGCTCTCCCTGCACTGCCATCTTCTCCTTAACAGCTCACACTAGTTTTGGTAGAAAATGACACCTAATTCTTGTCAACTGGTTACTGTTTTCCGAATATATTTGCCATTGGAAGATTTGAATAATATCATCACAGTTAATCTTTCAACTTATGTTTACTATCATATTATTTAATTAAGAAACTTTCCGATGCATTCTGAGAAAACAGGAAATTGAAAATGAAAACTAGTTTACTCCCTTCCCACCTCCCGTTCCCCTGTCCCCTAAGGTCATTTAAAAACCAACATTAATAGAATACTATACACATGCATATGTACACACAAAAGCATTTCTCAAACAGTTATATAAATATTTAATCTGATAAGAAAATTCAAATTCTGTAGAATTCAAACAATATTTCATGTTATACTTTTCAAAACAGTTGTAAGGGATACTGGTCATTTTGAAAACAGCCTAAGAGATTCAATCTTTTCCTTTGCACTGACAGAAATGAAAAGCCTTATAATGTAAGACTTTCAGCACAGCTCAAGCAGCTCACAGCTATGAGCACAAAGAATTCCTTCTGCTGTATTTGTATTTAGAAGTTATTATTGGCTTGTCACTGCCTTAGTAAGATGTGATTTTCAGAACCTTTTCTTTTAGAAAAGAATTGTTCAGATGCTTCTGCAGTCCGTATTTTGTCATAATCTTCTGGAAGAGTCAATCTTTAAGGTCATTAAAGGCCTACTTAAGGGCTTCACCTTGAAAAAATCATTTGTCTTAGTATCTGTAAAAGGTCTCCAATAACAAACAGGACTTCAAAAATACATCAGATAAAAAATTACTAAAAAAAATTCCTACCAGTTGTACTTCCTACCAGTTTATTATTTGCTACCAATGGAATCAATAAAAGCAATGAACTACACTGTAGAAATTAACTTTCCATGTACTAAATTTAAAAGAATCTATAATTTAGCAAATATCTATTTCCTCATTTCACACTCCTGTTTCTCATCATTTCCTGGTTTCTCCTGACACGTTAGAGTGCTCATCTTCATTCCCACCATTTTTAGTTTTATTTTTCCTTTCCACTCTACTTGTTCTATCTCTAAGATCTTCCTTCAGCTCATCTCAGTCCCCCGAGTAGGGTGGATAAGGCCATCCAGAGCACTCATTTTTGAGATGCTCTCCAGCTCAGAAGATCATCCTTCATTTAAAAAAAAGTAGAATGGACCTTAAATTTTAGTTGAAATGCTATCTTTATAAAATTTAATAGGTATGTGATATACATAATTCCTATTTTAAATTCCATATGACTGTAACAAAATAGAAGGCTGGAAGGCCTTTTAAAAGAGAAAATAAAGTGTAAAAATAAAATACACAAAGCAGCTTCACTGGTTAACTATACATTCCTTACAAGTATCACATCTCTAGTTTACAAGGTAGAGAATAATTTCCTACACTGCAGAAATTGCCAAAGCTATGATTATAGCCTTTAATCTTAATCTTTCCTTCCCCTCACATCTATCTCCTCCCTTGTACTTGAGTTTGTTCATCCATCCAGTGAAATGAAACCGGAATACTGCTGTCTTTCAACTACACCAGTTCCACATGCACTAGAATCCTTTGTGGCCTTAAATTAATGAATCTCTACACCTTCCAAACTCCTCTACAGGTGGCTTTATTTCTTTTGAACAAACATCCACGTGATTAGCAAACATCTTTACTTTGATAGACTGCCGCTAAGATCCCTGGCTTCACTTGGGTATTGCAAACCTGCTTTAATAGAAAGCCAGGCAGGCTGCTGCTACGTTGGGCTTGTTTTCACCTACAACAAATTGAAGTTTTTGTGGCCATTTGCCCACAGTATCGCTTGTTGGATGCCTCTCACAGCAGCGGAATTAACGACACCGTTCACTGTTACTGAAGTAGAGAGAGCTTAAAGAGTCCTTTCCATACTCAATGGTTCCTATCTCTCTAAGAAACCACCGGATGAAAGCTACCATCTTGCATGACCTTACTTCCCACAATAAAGAAAGATATTACTCCCTTTCAGATTTTAAGTGTTACATGCTGCAACCGCCCAGCTCAAATGTCATGTCTTCGTGTGCTTCACACTTCCCAGAAGTCCAGAAAGGGCGGGCAAACAGCAGCGTGTTTGGGTCACAACTACCAGAACCGGTGTCTGCGACTTTTAGCCTCGGAACTCCAGTGCAGTGCTGACCACAACGTGGCCGCACGTGAAGTGTGACACCGAGATCTCCCTTCTGTTCCCGTAACCGGTGTGGCAAACACAGGGAGCCAAACTGGCATGACCTCCAGTATTTCACTATGAGGAAGAAGGTAAACTTCAGTGGTAACTACTCTTGTAATTACATCTACAGATCAAAACCTGGCTCTTCTCTATCACCCTCTGCTTCCTCCTCAGAGATTGAAGTCTGCATCTGTTCACAACCCCTTTGTAGTCTTCCTCATGTATCAAACCTTTTCTTCGAGTAGAGAGAAGCAAGAAGTTTAAAGCCAATACAACAATTTGTTGCTGCAAATACTGGCACTGATTTCCTTGCGTCCACACCAGTACTTGTTTGAGTCCACAGTGAGCTGACGCAGAGGTCTGAACTGACACAAAAGCAATCCTCTGCGAAGTGTCTGCAATCTCATAGATTTTCAGCAGCAAATTCCCTAAATCAGTGCATCCCGGAGGAGTACAGGTGTTGATGCAAGACAAAGGGCAGACAGAACTGAACCACCACTTTGAATGGCAAAAAGCAAATCAAACAACTACATTCCCGATCATAAAATTAAATCCTGTAAATAGAGCGTGCACAGTTGCTGGTGTTGTTTCTCTCAGGGAATATAAAAACTTAGGACAACTGAACTGTTATTTAAAATTTCAAATAACATCAGACTCATTCAACAAAGACATAAACACTGCACAAAGTAAAGTCCAGCATATTGCATTCTTTAGCTTTCTCACAATTCATGTATACAAGAAAGGGGGTCCTTAACACAAACACTTGGTTATGTCTTACCTAGAAATACAGTGGTTCCAATTCACATTCAAAAATCCAAAGAGGTGATGCTAAACATTCAACGTCTGTCTGTCACAAAAAACATTCAAGATTACACATGGGATCACTGTGCTTTTCCCTCTTGCAATTTTCAGATGAAACTTTTTAGCTTAAAAAGGAAATACACCACATTATATCCATGGAAAACTGAAATTATTCTTTTAAAAGTGAAATTTGGAACTTCCAAAAACGTTTAAAGTAACACCATTCAAAAATGCTGCTGAGTTGAAGCGATCAGGTGCTTAAACTGAATTTCTATCCCATATAATTCTGCACAACAGATCCATTTTCATTTGGATTTTATAATGAGCTGTTGCCAAGATTGGTACATCCAAAGGAAAATAATGTTCACTGGTATTGGTATGCATTATATCAAGCATTAAAAGAAATAATAATGAAATCATGAAAATCCAAACCCGTTTCCAAAATATTTAGCAGATTATAATGGCTACATTTAATTAAAACATTATTTACATTAAGAGAGGTCCAGTTAAAGCATTTCTAAGTTCAAAAATTAATTTTCCAATCTTTTGAAATTATCAATATAAAAAATGTCATTTAAATGCCTAACTGATCATTCCATTCCGCAAGTGCTGCAGGGAGTGTCAAGAGAGTGGTTGAGTGTCGAGAGAAAAATAAGGAGACCAGGTCCTTTATAAGGATCTATAGGGACACCTGTTCTTAAAGTCTGGCTCTGATGTCACTTTTTCAACATGCTAAATAAAGGAACTTACAAAGATGCAAGTTTGCACCCAGAACAAAGCTGAAGTCAATTTAAGAAAACTAAATTTGCTAGAGAAAAGCTTGGAAGTGAACTTCTGTTTCAACTGTAACCCCAACGTTGCTAATACATAGCTTCACAAATGATCTTCTTCCCAAATATTCTGGTTCACTATCCTCATGACTACGGAAAAACAGAGGTCAAGTCATCACGTCCGTAAACCAGCTGAACTAAGTTTTGTCTCTGAAAAACCCGTGGTTGTGTTTTCACAGCTGTATATATAAAGATATGACTAAAACTTGGTTCTAACTATGGATTCATTCAACTTCAAAATAGTAAGAGAGCTTGATCACTTTTTTTTTTCTTCTAAAAATATGTTCCTCACTGCAAATTATAACAATTCATTATAAAAGCAGATTAAATTCAATCAGAATGTAACACTAATTTCTCAAGTAGAGCACCCACATAGGGAACTAATTAGGAATAACTCCTCTGTGTAAACAAACCTTTGTACCAATTAGTAGCTGGTCAAGTCAGGGAACTCCCTTTCTCTAGGGGAAAAAAAAAAAAGCCTATTTTCAGCATTGCTTTATTTTGCTGCTGGCTGCAAATTCCCTCCAGTTCTGTACCAATGCAGGGTGTTTAGAACTTATATTTCAGTGACTTTGATGGGAATCTAGTCAAGATTTGAGGGGGAAAAAAAAAAAAAAAAGACAGTAGAAGGCCTAAAATAAAAAATATCACAGAATTAAGACTTCAAAAGGGATGAGAACAAATTCCGTTCTCTGCCTAGGCCAATTCTGTCCCAAGGGTTTACACAGACCAGAACAATAACAGTGAAATGATTCAAAACAAACAGTGGAGTAAATGAAAAAAGTACATGGGAAGAATGACTCTCAGCTGTTGTTCTATAATAAGAAAAGCAAACAAATAAAAACCTCAAGGCGAGAATATTATGCCCAGATAGCATTTTGAAAGCGTGAGTTAGATGTAATAGTAAAACTACACAATAGGATGACATTCAAGGGGAGCTGAGTATTCATTTATGATATTCAAATCGGCTAGACAGCTGTTCTGTGGAAGATAAAAAGTACCAGGGTTGACTCTTACCTTGCTGAAGATGATCCAGAGCCTTCCCAATAACTAGATAGAGGCTGCAATCTGTGGATTTTAAAATTTGTTAAAAGAATTGTTATTAATGAAACTGTTTTAATTACTAAGTAAAAATCAGAAAAGTTACTTAAATGCTTTCAAAATATAGTCACCCCCCCCTTTTTTTTAAAGCAACGAGTACTGCTGCAAGGTATCTTCTGCTGTGCTTACGCCTCAAGCAGAAGGTCAGTTAATCCTATAGTACAGTACATTAGGATAGTGAACTACTGTTATCATGTTCAGAACACTGAGTCAACTTCTGCATGTGGGAAGGAAGAGGGGAAGGAGGCATCACAAAAGGGGCAAAGCAGGAACACCCCAGGACAGGGAAAGGACTGGAAGCACCTCACAGAACCAATAAAACCACCATTTTCTACAGAGTAGTGATGTAGTAAGAGACAACTTCTGACCCTCCAGGCCTACTGGGTTGCAAAAACCAGCTCTAGATACCACCATTTTCTACAGCATTTACTGGTTACAGATATATGAAAACACAACCCCTTCCCTCTTCACCCAACAACAACAAAAATGACAAGTCTGAAGGACTCAGGAACACCAGCATTAAACAAGCATCCGTGAGGAAGTTTCAAAGAGAGTATCCCACTTATTGACCATGTTAACTCCCCAGCTACCAAGTATTTAGGTATTTTCCAAGCTTCATGTAATTAAGGTTAACTGGAAAGAGTGGTTAAGCAACAACACAGCACAATTCATTTTAAACAGAAACCAAAACAAATTGACTACCAGGGATGAGAGAAAGTGAAGGCAGTAGAACAGAATGAATTAAAATGATGAGCAGGGAACACAGGTGGTAATAAGAGACTGGAAAGAATAGAAACTGAAACAGTGCAGGTAAATAAAGACGACTGTGAAATTTAGATGATAGTCAGAAATAAAAAGGTTGAATTTAGCTTTGAATCATAGAATCACAGAATCTTTAAGGTTGGAAAAGACTAGCAAGATCATCAGGTCCAACCGTCAACACACCACCACCATGTCCACTAAACCATGTCCCGAAGTGCCACACCTACACTTTCTTTGAATACCTCCAGGGATGGTGACTCCACCAATTCCCTGGGCAGCCTGTTCCAGTGCCTGACCACTCTTTCAGTAAAAAAATGTTTCCTAGTATCCAACCTAAACCTCTCCTGCTCCAACTTGAGGCCATTTCCTCTCCTTCTATGGCTAGTTACTTGGGAGGGAAGACCAACACCCGTCTCCCTACAACCTCCTTTCAGGTAGATGTAGAGAGCAATGAGGTCTCCCCTCAGCCTCCTCTTCTCCAGAGTAAACAATCCCAGTTCCCTCAGGTGCTCCTCATAAGACTTTTGCTCCAGACCCCTCACCAGCTTCGTTGCCTTTCTCTAGATGCGCTCTGGCAAGTCAACGTCCTTCTTGTAGTGAGGGGCCCAAAACTGTACACAGTATTCGAGGTGCGTCCTTACCAGTGCCAAGTACAGGGGGTCAGTCACTTCCCTACTCCTGCTGGCCACACTGTTCCTGATGCAAGCTGGGATGCTGTTGGCCTTCTTGGCCACCTGGGCACACTGCCGGCTCATGTTCAGATGGCTGTTTACCAGCACTCCAAGGTCCCTTTCCACCAGGCAGCTTTCCAGCCACTCTTCCCCAAGCCTGTAGAGTTGCATGGGGTTGTTGTAACTCAAGTGCTAGACTTGGCCCTTGGCCTTGTTGAACCTCATACAGTTCACCTCAGCCCATTGGTCAAGTCTGTCCAGATCCCTCTGCAGAGCCTTCCTAACCTCAAGCAGATCGACACTCCCGCCCAGTTTGGTGTCATCTACAAACTTACTGAGGGAGCACTCAATCCCCTCATCCAGATCATTGATAAAGATATTAAACAAGACTGGCCCCAAAACTGAGCCCTGGGGAACATCACTTTGGACCGGCCACCAACTGGATTTAACTCTGTTCACCCCAACTCTCTGGGCTCGGCCATCCAGACAGTTTTTAACCCATCACAGGGTACGCCTGTCCAAGCCATGAGCCACCAGCTTCTCTAGGAGAATGCTGTGGGACACAGTGTGAAAGGCTTTACTAAAGTCCAGGTAGATAACATCGACAGCCTTCCCATCATCCACGAAGCAGGTCACCTGGTCATAGAAGGAGATCAGGTTGGTCAAGCAGGACCTGCCCTTCATGAACGCATGCTGGCTGGGCCTGATCCCCTGGTCGTCCTCCACATGCCTGGTGAATGCAGTCAAGATGAGCCACTCCATAATCTTCCCTGGCGCCAAGGTCAAGCTGACAGGCCTGAAAGGGCATGTCTAGCACAGACTATGCTGACGTAACATCAGCTGGCTTTGGTGGAATGTCACAACATGGAAAAAGACCCTAAGTCAGTTTGAGATAGGGGAGGAAAGTATTTGATAGCTAAACACCTTTAATTAATCAATTAAAAATCTCATACCAAAGCAGGTACCTGCAGAACTGTAATTATATGAGCCATGGTTTGATCCATTTATTTGATTCACTCTAGAAGGAGTTCATCAATGTGAAAAGATCAGAAAGTTTTAGTCACTGAAGCTACAGGCAGCATAGTTTAATTGAATTCATGACCCATTATCATAAGAAAGAAAACAGAAGTAAAAAGATCTTAGTAAGGGAAAAAAAGGTATCAATTTTCCACTTCTTTCTGAAAGTATTAAATGGAAATATGACTACAAAGATCAAAATTTGAGAGTGAACAACTACTACATTCCCTTCAAATGCATAGAATATATCTCATCAAATTCTACAGAAGTATTTGAACAGAAATGTTTTTAAGAAAAATTAATTAATTATAGAACAAGACTTACTACTTTAATTATGGTAAAAAATTGCCGGAAACCTTTAAACTGATTGCAAGTGGGACGGAAAAAAATCCAGGCTAAAACTCTACGGAATAAAAATTAAAAATTGCTATAAGAAATGAAATAGCATGAAGTTGTAAAGTACATGCAAGAATAGAAGATCAAATATATTTGGTAGAAACTTTAGAATTTGTATATTGCAAAACAAGAAAATTTAATTGTTCCAAAAAACTCAATGTTCATCAGAGCACGTAAGCACATAATTAAAAATCTTGAGATCTAACATAGACCAAAAAAAAGCCAAATGAAATTTTTCTTGAATTATGTTCATATTTTCCATATTTTTATGTTAGACCAGTTTGTTCTGTTACATAACTTGGCACATAACAGGTGCAAAATATACTCACAAAAAGCTTACAGACTGTGGCTGGGAAGCAGAACTATAACAATAGTTACTCTGTAAGTCAATACATATTTTATATAGAAAAACTAAATTTTGGAAACAAACCACCAGCAACTATCAAGGAGTGCCTCCTGTTCAGCTGAATCATGAAATTACAAAAACTTTGCAACTTATACAGAACAGCTATCCTAAGCACAACTTCAGCAGTAGCTAGAATTGAATTAGATTTTTACCAAAATGCATTTCATTCTGGAAGTCTGCTTTTTAACCTTTTTTTTAAAATTGATCCTAGATATCAAAATTTCTTTCAGTTTAAAACAGAGTCAAACAATCTCAAACGGGATGTAAAAATGACATCTGTCCAATTTGTAGAGCTAAGATAACAAAGGGCTATGAAATGGATATTAAAAAAAAAAGGGCTACGAACAGATGCCAGGAAGCACTTCTTGTTCAGCAAGCAATAACTGCGTGGAAGGGGCTGCAAGGCCAGCTCACTGAGGTAAGGCATTTGGACTGGGAGAGATGCTGTTGAGTGGGCAAGTGAGTGCCATGGGGTAGAAAAAGCATAAAATACTCTGACTGGAAGAGCTACACATTTCTAGTTTGGGGTCTTTAAAACAGTATATTCCTTTAAAAGCGGAGAAAACCAGTACAAGATCAGTATCAGTCTTCCACAGGAAAGCAAGGGGGAATCAAGAGGGACAACACTTTAGCATGTTTGTACAATATCTAAATACCAAGATACTCCCTACAACACTCCAACCTAAACACAGGGTGAAGAAACATGTTCATGAGCAATCACTTTCCTCCTCGGGAGAATTCATGAGTCGGGAGGAATAGAACGTGATCATTTCTTAAAAAACAGTGTGATAAAACTGGACAGAAACAAGTAAGAGACTCTGGAAACTTCAGCAAAAACCTTAATGCTGCTTTAAGGAAAGGAGGTCAACAAGGAGGCAAACCATTACAGAAGAGAAAATTCTGGTTTACTGTTTTGGTAACACCCAGTAAGTCAATTTATCCCTAGTTAAAATGCATTTATACAATGAAATGCAGAAGTCAGTTTGGTACACTCAGCATAGTAGTCTGGGGGACCTGCTGGGAGTAAAGCTTATTATCCACCCAGGGATTTGAGCAGTCAAAGTCCACAACCAATTTGACTTAAGGCAAAACACAGCTGCTACTTTGAAAGTTTCCTGCTGTGTAAGAAATAATTAAGGCTGTATGATCAGTATTCAACAAAGCATAAATAGCAAAGATGTGAAATTAATTCTACTTGCAAATAAAGAGTTAAGTGAAGTTGCATTACGGAATGGGCTACATAATGTTGTAGTTCAAAGGTGAAGCACAAGAGTTAAATAAAATGAAGTGTGTGTCAGAGGTCAGACTCTGAATCTTAACTATGCAACCGCAGTATTATTTCATGTTTTAGAAGTCCTTAAGTCAAAAAGTAAAAAGTACATGTTCCAAAATGGAATTAAAAAAAAAAAAATCCATATTTTGATTTAAGATACAGGAAAAAAAGGAACATCTATGTACTGAAAAAGTGCAGGCTCATTAAAGCTTTTGCTACCAAGCTGGTACTATTTAAATATTATGCAGAAAGATGCAAGAGATGTCGATGGTAATCCAGGTAACTCAGGGCAGTTCATCCCGCACAGCATCCTGACCCAAGCTTTGATTCTCTCCCCATGCAACCCTCAAACCACAAATCGCGTCACGAATTCCCAGCCCAGGAATGGCACTTGGCCCAACACTGTCGGCGTAGGGACTGGGAGGTTGGTTTCTGATTGCTGGACCACTTCCAGGTGGAGGGATGTGTCCAGTTCACCAGGCAGCCTACACCATCCACACAGCTATTCCTCATCTCCTATAGGAGATGTCGTGAGACAGATGGAAGCGCTCCTCAGACTAGAGTCAACCCGTAAGTTGGCTGTTAGACCAGATTCTGTTAAGTCATTAGGATGCTAATAGTTTTAACACTGCTTAAGAAAAAAAACAAAACAAAACAAAAAAAAAACCAACAAAAAAAAAACACAAAAAACCCCTACATCCTACAGTTTTTGCTAAATATAAAGTTAGACTTGCACATCCTTGACAGGAGGCAATCAGACAATTAGAAGAGGGCTGAAAAATCTGCTTGAGACAAGGATTCCCCAGGGAAAACCTAAAGATAATGTCAACTCAGGTCTGTGCTAGCAGGTTGCTACTGCTCCTTTAGTTAACAGAAGGCAAAGCTTAGGACAAGGATAAATTCTACGCTATTGCCAGGATATACATCCTCTGGTTGAGGACACTGTAGATGCCATCTGCTTACATTTAATTTATTCATTTTGATTTAAAACGCCAGGCCATAATTCTTCATAGTTTTTTGTTTTGTTTTGTTTTTTTAAAACTAGCACTTTCAAAGTGGCTAATTACACCTGTGTATTCCCTGGAGCTTTTCTTAAAAAACCAATATGAAATTCAATTATTCTATGATTTTAAGTTGCTCTGGATTATTTTTCCAGCTTTCCAAACACAGCTGCTAACTTCCAGGTTTGACAGTTTTTTCTCCTACCCTTCTAAGCACATGAAGACAATCTTGCTGTTGCCCTCCCAAAGAAGCTGCTGAATCCCAGCTTCCTGGAAAGCAGGATCCGTGGCCACACATATGTCAGAAAGTAAAACAGACCAGGGCACATAGCCATACTCTGGGCTTGGAACCAGCGAGTGTGGTACAGCTTGTGGCTGTACAACTAAAATCCTGTCCTTCCAGAAGAGCCTGGCCAGATCCAGCCAGCCTTTTGGAAATGGGCCACCGTCTCTCCTAACCCCAGAACTATGCTTAGGCATTATCTGGGAGAGTGTTAGTTGGCACAGGACAAAACTGTGTCACGAATGGTACTAAAAATGTAACAGTACTGGCACACGCCATATCCATTCCTTATTTAGTTCCTACTATGAACATGTATCATGATTATAGTACTCAGTTGCTTCTGGAGAATATAATTTTTAGAAGTTAATTCCATAAGTGGCCAATGCATTTCAGAATTAACCAGTTACCTTTTCCAGGCAGTCAACCTTCTGCCTTTAATATCACATCCTCGCCTAGGTGGTTGTTGCTTTCAAATCACAAGAACAGAACCAAATAACCATGTAACAGTTGAGCATTTGTGTTTCCACATGTACTATATACAGAACTATATGTACTATGAACTACGTACTATATTGGTCCTGACTGTCAGTTGGTATAAAGCAGGCACATCTCTAGCATCCCAGCGTACAGCAGCTGAGACTCTGCTTCTCCAAACTTCACCCACATCAGGGTGGTAGGCAAGGAAGAAATTCACTTTACAGGAATAGCACTTCAGGAACCAATCTGTGTTTCTTTCAGTAATTCACAAGCTTATATACGTCTTCACAAATTTGTTTCTTTCTTCTAAGTCAGAAATCACAACTTATTTACTTTTAAAAATTTCATGCAAACCTGAATCAAAAACATGTACTCTCATTTTGCACAAAAAGAAACACAATCAACAAGTCTTTGTAAACACAACAGAAGCATATAATTTTTTTCCAAAGGAAAACACAGCTATCCTAGTGCAAATTTGGATGCAAATATACATGTAGCAAGAATCACTGTGCTTAAAATTTTGTATAGATATAATTGATTATGCAGTGTCACAGGGTACTGAAATATTACACTGGCAGTACAAAACCATACATACGCTTATTTCACAACTGCTTACCTCCAGATCATCTCACTACGTGCTTCTCCATTCCCAACTCTACTTATCTTAAAGTAGTCTTAAAAAGGTAATGGCACTGTGTGCTGGGTTTGTGTGGCAAGGTTTTGATAGTGGGGGGGCTACAGGGGTGGCTTCTGTGAGAAGTTGCCAGAAGCCAAGGCCGAGCCCATCAGCGATGGTGGTAGTGCCTCTGGGATAATGTATTTAATAAGGGGGGAATAAAACTGTGCAATGGCAACAGCAGCCAAAGAGGGGAGTGAGAATGTGTGAGAGAAACAGCCCTGCGGACACCAAGGCCTGTGAAGAAGGAGGGGAGGAGGTGCTCCAGGTGCCGAAGCAGAGATTCCCCTGCAGCCCGTGGTGCAGCCCATGGTGAAGCAGGTTGTCCCCCTGCAGCCCACGGAGGCCCACGGAGGAGCAGAGATCCACCTGCAGGGAGCAGGGATCCAGAGATCCATGGAGGACCCCACGCCGGGACAGGCGTGCCCAAAGGAGGCTGTGGCCCCATGGGAAGTCCACACTGCAGCAGGCTCCTGGCAGAGCCTGTGGACTCATGGAGAGAGGAGCCCACACTGGAGCAGGTTTGCTGGCAGCACTTGTGACCCTGTGGAGGACCCACGCTGGAGCAGTTTGTGAAGAACTGCAGCCCATAGGAAGGATTAATTGGAGAAGTTAATGGAGGACTGTCTCCGGTGGGACCCCACGCTGGAGCAGGTGAAGAGTTCCCCCCTGAGGAAGAAGAAGCGTCAAAGACGTGTGATGAACCAACCGCAAATCCAATTCCCTGTCCCCCTGCACTGCTCAGGGGGAGAAGGGAGAGAAAATTGGGAGCGAAGTTGAGCCTGGGAAGAAGGGAGGGGTGTTTTAAGATTTTAGTTTTATTTCTCATTATCCTACTCTGATTTGATTGGCAATAAATTAAATTAATTTTCCCCAAGCTCTGTGTGTTTTGCCCATGACAAAAATTGTTGAGTGATCTCCCTGCCCTTATTTCGACCCATGAGCCTTTCATTGTATTTTCTCCCCCTGTCCAGCTGAGGAGGAGAGCGACAGAGTGGCTTTGGTGAGCAGGTGGCATCCAGCCAGGGTCAAGCCATCACACTATTGACAAAACTGCGTATTATTCTCTAAAACCTTGACAAATCATTTATAACTGTTGAAGTATTGGCTACCAGTCTGGTCCAGTAAGTCCACCTAATAACCATCTGCTCCACCCTAGTAGTCCCAGATGATGAACTCCCATACTCTGATTTACCTGGGAATACTTTAATTGTAGTGCCTTGAACTACAGATACAATTTCTTTCAAAAAGAAGAAAAGATGACACATCTACCCCAGCAGTGACATCAACACTCAATCAAACTGTCTCTCCAATTAACCAGAAAACTCATTATCAGATCTTCCAAGTAAAACCTACAACAAAACAAAAACCCTCCCACATAAGTCAAGTAACAAATTTATTAAATCCCAGTGATGATAAAACTGCTGGCATGAGACAGACATCTGTTTCTCACAGATCTTGGCCTACATCCTAGTTCTGATGTGGAAAAAAAGTTAATAAACCAGCTTGAAAAAAAAAGAAAATGTGACTTTAGATCCAGAATTAGTATGATCCTTTTGCTCTGTTCCCAGTATACCTATGGTGACACTAGAAAAGGATGACGCTAGGAAATGACTGCTCATTACTAAGATCGTCATTTTCTCCAGCTCCCTTTGGACTCCTTGACAAAATGCTTCATTTCATAAGAAAGTAAGTATTTAGGTTGAAGATCTCCACTTTTCACAGCTGTCAAAGAAAGAAGTCTAGTTTCCACAGGTAGATCCATTCTGCTGTGATTTCTAAAACATCTTGTGTTGGACTGAGCAAGAACAGAGACAGCTGATTTACATGCCTCCATGTCAAATCATTTCACAGTATCCATAAGTAAACGGAACGTACAAGGCTGACTAAACCCAAGCTGATCAATAGTGTGAATCATTGACTCAGAGAGATGGCTTTGAAAGTACATGGAGGACACCAGCAAGCAGCACGGTGGAAGCTGACAGTTCAAGACTGTCCTGATGCTGGTGGCACACTCTGATGCTCAAACAGGAGTCCATCAAATACCACCTGGTAACCCACAGCAGAAGCTGGATGGAACTCACTTATAGCTGATAATTGCCTTTGCTCTGTGGAGAAAATGGGACCGTCGGCAGTGGGAAAGCTATGCTTTTTGTCAGCATATGTGTAAGGAAGTCGGGCAACTCTTGCTTTACTCTACACTGAAAGTCACTGTAAGACTGCAGAGCAAGTGGGCTCAAGGACTTCTCCGATCATGGAAAAATACCGAGATGTCCAGATTTGATTTCTGGGCATGTCTTCAGAGAATCACCTGAATAGTCTGTTTTCTGGAAAACTGGAGATGAAACTTATTAGCTGTGCCAAATTAAGCAATAAACTTAGGCATGCCTACCTACACTCACTGGCACAAGATGGGAGAACATCACGCACAGTCATTCCATAACCACCAGCAGGGAAGTGTCTGCAGGTTTAGAGGACAGCCTAATCTCCAAGAACTGTCATTTTAAACTCTTTCAAACTCACTTAAACACAACTTCCCTTCAGAATCTCTTATTCATACAGAAAAAAAAAAAGAAGACTCTATTAGAAGAACGTAATGTTTTACTTCAATGTCAGTTGAAGGAAATACTACCACATACTCTGCTGGTAATACCACATTAAACACAGAAAGCAGAATGTCTTGCTCCGTGTAGAAGAGACAAAGCTACCTGAATAACCTCCCCCCGATCCTCGTCTTGTGATTCTCTCTAAAGCGAGTCATATGGCAGCACTTTTCTCCTTTTATGGGCAAAAAAAAAAGGAGAAAGGAAGTCAGCACCCCGAGTGGGACTGCACTGCCACATGAATCGAGAAGCTCAGAGCTGTACTACTTACTACTCCCTCATCCCTACCTCAGTGCATTAAGAATATATACCCTGAGAGAGGCAGACCATGAATCAACTGCCATTTACTTAATGCATATATAATTACGTGTCACCAAGTGTTTCACGCTGAACTCGTCACTAGAGAATGTATTAAAAACTAAAGGATCGAGGGCGTGTAATATATTTGCATTTGCTTATCTACCATCTCCTTTCTTTGTGTGAATGTCCTGTTAACAGCACAAGAACCTCTTCTTTGGGAAACAGCTGTAGTGACAGTATGACTCAGAGCAGCAATTAAAATTATGGGACTTTCTGCCGCATGTATTTCCATACATGTCCCACATCACCCTGGTGCCCACCACCCACGCCCAGCTCAGTCCACCTTCCTTTTGTTCAGCAGCTCTGCAGGACAGAGCCAGGGAAAGTTACTAATGATCTGACTTACCAAATTTAGCTTTTTTCACAGAACTGTAGAATTTCATTAGCCCAACACTAGGGAAAGGCAAATGATATACAGAATTCCCTATGTATTAGGCAAAAAGGAATAAAAACCTTGTTCTTTTATCAATAGAAAGAAATAAATAATTGTTTCTGCCTCAATAACCGGTATTAGAATTAAAAGCCTAACTCATGACAACTCCTACCCATAAACAACTAAAGAATCGAGAAATTATAAGGAAATCTGTCTCCTCTGCATGCACAGATGATGGGGTTAAAAACTGGTAAGAACTTCCATCACCTCTGCAAGCACAGGCGACAGCGCATCAGCCAGACTGCCATAGTGTACACTTCGGCACCCACAGGACACCTGCACATATCTTCCTTGGCGTCATGGAACGCATTTGTCATTGATTCATAACCACTTTTCTATTCCTCAGTTGTTTATGTGCAGTCATTCTGAAGTCATTCTGAGTTTTATTTGAATATTGCAACTTAATATTTGACTGCTTCCTGAAAACAACAGAATTCAATTACATGAGTTATGCTTGCTGGGTCACAGCCCACGCATCAAAGTTACAATACAGATAAGCATTTCCAGGGTCAGAGTGTCTGTCCTTAATTTTTTTTTTTTTTTTAAGGAAGGAAATAGTATCCCAGGTCATCAGATCATTATCAGGTCAGATCAGATGGCTAAAACAGCAGAGTTCAGCAAGGAGTTTAAAATAATCCCATCATTTTTTGAAGTTTACCATTGCTCATACACAGAAAATGGAATTTGTTAAATATATGTGTATATATATATATTTCTTATTGTTAAAGATTACTATTTGCCCCTTGGAAGCTTCGAAGCGTTACCAGTGTGTATTTAATTCTCTTTTGACAAATGTTATTTCAGTATAAACACGGAATATTTCTTTAAAAAGTAGTATTTTAACCTGTAGGTGTCCCTTTGCCTTATGAATAAATTAGAAGACACTGAGTAACAGCAGCCACAAAAGTACAAACACTTTATTACGATTGTGGTGACTCAGACTGCCAGGGTTTGGCAGCCCACAGTGTTCCTCAGCAGCAGAACAAAAGAGGATTTTTTTTGGCGGATTTACTTTTGGTTCAGTAAAGGACAACACGATACTGTCTGTGCCATAATGAATCAAAATCTCAGTAAAACCGAGGCTTAAGTAGTCAGACCCCAACCATTTTTTGTCTCATAGTATAAAAATGGAGAAGCAGATTATCTGTACTTCCAAGGCCTCTAATATGCGAGCTCTCTCCCTGTCTTTTGGGAAAAAAAAAAAAATAAAAGCAGTAAGATTATCTAGTTGCAGAAATACAAATCCGTTCTACAGGCGAAATATTCCCAGAATACTTCAAGATCAGGAAGTATTTTCTATTTTCCTCTTGAATACAAGAGCTGTTGATACAAAACAGTAAGTCTGTTTTTTTAACACCTTCTCTCATTAAAAACATAAACCCCTAAGTGTCACACTAACAAAATCTCTCAAGCACTCAGAGCATGAAACACATTTTGAGAGACTCATTTTCCAGCATCCCCATCATGATCTCATTTGGAACAGCAAACCATCCCCGCAGTAATTGGTATTACAGAGCTCCGCTGCAGCACAGCCCTGTGAGAGGGTGAGGGAAGTGTTCCAGTCCCACAGGGCATTTATGCTTTAGCAATAAAAACATAGGAAAAACGGTTACAGAATATCAGCTCCCATTTCCTCTGCTGCCATCAATTATTAGGGAGATTATTACAGACTGATTTCCAGAAACTTCTAAAGATGCCAGCATGCGTCATGAATCTTTATCTGAAGGAGTCACCACCAGGCTGCAGATGATCCTTGGAGCAAAACACTGTGCAGTTACAAAGCAATACAGTAGAAGGAGTCAGACCGTGTACATGTGGGCGGGGAAAAAGTGTAACTGAGACAAAATTAGACTGTTCCTGGAAACAAAACATAACAAATTTAACAATCTAGCCCTCTAAAAATCTAAACAGGTTTGAACAACTCTGAGGAATATTATTATAAAATTTTCCCCCTCACCATTGTCCCTCCCCCAATTTCCACAGCATTAAACGAACCCCCTCTGAAAAATTAGGACCAACAAATCATCTGTACCAGATAAATACCACTGCACATCTCTCATGGAGGCTATTTAAACATAATTCTGGAATCAATTTACTGGAGATAGGATCATATGGATCAGTTACCAGAGAGAATTTTCCTTCTTCTCCAAAACCAATTTGGCTCTGTAAGTGGCACCATCACTCAGCATTTCTGTACCAGCTAACAACTGACAGTAATGAATTTTTGCCCCACAGCTCCACACCACTATTAATATGCATGAGAGAAAACAGAAGACAAACTTTCTCCCCTCCTTTCCCAGAAAGCCATTAACTCAGGCTAACAGCTCAGACTTCATCTGGAGCGACTACAAAATGAAAATTATAATGATCAGGCTAGGTACCAAATACACTCACAATAAAGAAAATAAAACAGAAAGCATGTTTTCTTTTAAATGTCTTTGAAAAACAAGAAAACAACCCCTTCCTCCCGCTTCTCAGTCTGACCACGTTCAGCCTAGACAACAACAGTCTTAGGACACTACTGGTCTCAGTTCAGTTGCAGAGGCAAGCATACTGAGATGTCCCAAAACATCCACCTTCCCAGCAGGCACTACTCCAACCAGGACACGGGTCTTCTGGCTGTCTTGCATCTGCTAGCCAAGCATAGACGCAGTGGAGGTCGTAAAGCATCTCACCAAGGATGAGATGCCTATGCTGGACAGCTGAATCAAACCAGGCTCAAATTGTGTTCTAATCCTCAAATACTTTCTCCTGAAGGGAACCTCAATCTTGACAAATTCTGGCCTTCATCTCCCCAAAATCTATACTTTTCTTAGATTTACTAGAACGTATGAGACTAGAAGCACAAAATGGACTCACAGGAGAATTGTGAACATGGCTACAATAAATTTGGGTACACAACAGAAATTAAGATAACTGGGACAGTAAGCAGGAAGCCATCTAACCTAGGAAACAAAGTTGTGAAGGCTGTACCTTAAACGTCACCTATCCTGGAAGCTCAAGAGGTGTTATTAAAAAGAGTTGTAAAACCTTCAGGCCTCCCCAGGAACAAGATACAAAGTCATCCCTTTCACGAGTTGATGAGGAAAGGAGTCATGCACTTTTGAAGTTTCGGATGAGAAGGCAGGAGCACGCCTCCAAGCACCATCGAGCAATTTAAGAGCATCAGGAAAGCAACCCCAGAGGAAGTACAAGTGGGCGGTAGGCTCTTTCCAGGTGAAGAGGATGGCTCACAACCACATCTCTGCATGCCAGGGTAGTGCCCTAACCCACAGACTATAGTCTGTCCTAGACTATTCCTGCTGAAGCTATGAAATTAAGAAATATTTACTGGATGAAAGAATGAAACACCCATAGAAACCAGATTTCCCTCATCTCAGATGAATGTCTTGATCACAGGGCTGGAGTCACTCTCCCCCTGGCCTAATTAATTCTTTTTTTTTTTTTCAAAGTAACACAGTTGTAGGTAAAATAAAGGATAGCTTACAACATGCTGCTTGTTGCACTCTCCTGGGAAGAGGGAGATGTGAGCTTAAGCTACTTCAAACTGAAAAGGGGACAGAAAATTAAACTTCATAAGTAAGGGGTGTAACTAATGCACCATCGAACACAGGGAAAAGGAGAGAGAAACATAATTGCAATTGCTTCTTCCTCGAGTTTGAGTAAATAGTTTACACTTACTTACTCCTTAGCAAAACAAGCTTTTCAAATCCTGAGGGAACATTCCCATCTGCAGATGCCAAAGGCAGTTAGGCAAGAGGGAGATGCCACTCTCCAGAACGGTCATGGTGGTAACAGCTCTGGATGGATGCAGAAATGAAGCTCTGTGCATCTGAATTTCTTTACAGTAAAAAATACAGACAACAGAGTGCTTTCAGACATGAGTTTTAAGAACATCAACCGTAGCTTTGAGGCATCTAATTGTAAAATAGGCCACTCAAATATTTTAAGAATTCAGGCTGTAATTCAACAGGGAGAAGGATTTCCACCTCCCATCCAAACCCCATAAATTATATATAAAAAAGCTTCTAACAACTACTTAAATTTTAAGTTAAATCTATGTGTATCAGAGAGTTATAGGAGAGTACAGAATGGCTGTTATCTAGAAGGTCAGTCTAAGTCTACACATGCCTCAAAAATACCAAACTATCTCCACAGTGTTTAATTTGATGGTGCAAACTCCAATGCCCAGATATGACTCAGTCATCCAGAGCTCACCACAGACAAACAGGGGACCAAACTCAAGATCCCAGTATGCTCCATGCCATATTCTACACATGACAACTTCCAAGCTGTAATGATGCTCTTCAACAGGTCTGAGGGACATACGTTCATTAATCACATTTATTAACTTAAGACTTCTGATAGGCACGCATAACACCACAAGTTGCACTGCCAATGGAACCTTCAAAATGAACTTTTCACATGTTACAAACTTCACAAATTCCTTACACAGATTTACTCAAAAATAAGCTGCAGATTTATGCATCAGCTTAACTTTTTGCACTGCCATTCATCCAAACCATGATATTAAAACTCAACCTGTCCATTGCCACTACAAACAGCCCTACATGAGTACTATCACAGACAGGAAAAAAAGGATAAAACGCACAAAGAAGTGCCATAAAGCACTGGTTATGTAGTCTATGGACAAGTTCATAAATCAGAGAAGAATACTGCAGCCATTAGCATGCAAAAGTAACCTTTCCCAAATTAAGGTAAGACTGACTGGTACTCAATTTAAAGTAAACATGAAGATACCAACCATGAGATTAGCTCTAAACATTTAAAATCCACAATAATAAATAAAAATCTTTTAAGCATCTGTGTGCCAGTGCTGCACTGGGTCACATCTGTCCTAAAAGGTATTTGTCCTATATCTATTACTGTTATTTTTCCTATTGGAGCAACTATTGCTACCAGTTTAAATCAAGAATTTGTATCAACAAGTACATAAAACCAGAAAATAAGACATGTTTTTAATTTTAATTGGAAGTGTGAATTGGACCTCTGTGAAAGTATAAGAATGGTAAATTCAGTACTCCATAAGAATTAGGACCTATACATCTCACATCTGTCACATCGCTCTCATCATCATGCACACGAGTGCATAGCAGCTTCTATCACAATTTTAATTTAAACAAAATTCAAATCTATGACTGCGTTTTTTGCAACTCTCAAGCTGCCCCATATATTAAATATTTTAATTCATGCCTCTCAAACTGTTTTCCCTGATTTAATGTTACTGTTTTGCATTCCTAGATAACGTAAGTAGAAAGCACTGCTAAAAGAATGATTGATAATACTGAAACAGATCCAAATACATACTGAATTCAGCATGGAAGAAACATTAAGAGGTTTTGGTTCCTTCAAATCAACATATATTATTAGCATGCGTATTCCCCTGTCCACTGATGTTTTGGGTCACGCTGACATGCTCAGTTTGTCCCCAGGGATTTAACAGGAGACCTAATGATGTCTGGATTGCATACAGGTTTTGGATATAGAATAATGTTTTTCTGATTTGTATAAAATATGAACTGAATGATCAAGTTCATGTGCTACTGCATGCATTATGCACGTAGTGCTGAAGAATGCCAGGGATTCTACAAAACTCTTTTACAGTTTCTCTAAAAACTCTAATTAAAAGCGTATTTGAAAATACATATAAATACGATTAATTAAAGTGATCTTATTTATAGTATCTGTATACCTATACAATATGATTTCTGTTAAAGTATGGGAATTGCTATTAATAAAAAAAAAATCTAGTATTTCTGACACACATTTTTAGCTCTCATTTTGTATAACATAACGTGGAAATCTGCAACATACTGCACGTGCAAATCCCCAATGTCTTTGTCAAACTACCATACTGCTGAGGACAAGATATTTCAGCCTGACAAAACAGTGTCAAAAAATGATGTCATGAAGACAAGCTAAGCAAACTAACAATGAATTATGTTCCCAGCACTGTAAAATTCACTAATAGACTCACTATTATCATGAAATGACATCTGCTGACAGTGACTTTGCAGGAGTATCCAACACGATCACCATTTTTCCTTTGTGAATTAACCAAGTATTTTTTATTCTAATGACTGACATACATTGTCTTTTTAATGTGGTTTATTAAAAGCAGAAAATAAATAAAGAACAGAAGTTCACATAAAAAAAACCCTGTGTCACCGCAAAAGCAGCACAGGAGGGTAGTGAAAAAGTACAGAGTCCTTGCTGTAGTTTACATTTAAGTGAAACCTTAAAAAACAGAGAGACTATACTGCAGTGGTTCGAATTGAAGTTGAAGGTTTTTATTCTTAGTTGCTACTTCATGCTTTTCATCAATTTAAGTCAAACCCCTCATGCTATTTCCATAATCCATAATTTCATTTCATTAAAACATTTTTTTAAGTCTACCTTAGCAAAGCTAAATTCATGAGTAGTAGGGCTTTATCACTAGTTTTTAATTCGGGCCTAGTGAGGTGGGGGTGTAGGGGTATTACAGGAGCAGAAAGGAGCATCAAAGATGAGAAATTACAAAGTTTATTCCTTAGAAAAATAAAGAAGTACATTGCTGATGTGTAAATCTTCCTTACATGTTAAAAAAATGTAACAGCATAACAGAGAAAAGGGAAGTATCAGCTTGGTTCTTCCCTGTGCAATATGAGTTGGGGTATTTTTGTAGAGCAGTGCTGAGCATGTGAAATTCTTTGCTCACAAGGCAACCTCATGTCACGACAGCATTTCATTCCAGATCTCCCCACCTAAGAGCTCACAGCCAACGTCATTTTCATTTTTTTTTCTGACCTTGCAGATGGTGAGAACACGCGGCGCAAAGCAAAACCATCCCTGCCCTCCTTAACCAACCCTTTCACCATACACAAACAAACTACTTTTAGGAGCTGGAAAACAAAACCAGAGTGCAAAGATTGGCTGTATGGCAATCAGAGACGCCCAGCATCAGGCTGGAAAACAACCCACATCACCACCCTCGGCAATGCCACTGAAAGCCTGTGAAGTTGAGTCTGGCTGCCTTGCCAGTGAATTAGGGAGCGTTCGATTTTACACAGTGGCGTCATGTATTACCAAGACCTTAGCATAACAAAACCCAGATAAATAAAATTAAAGCCAAACGGTCTTGAAATTAAATTAGGGGAAAAAATAATAATAGGAAGAACAGATGCAAGCGCGGCATCTGTTCACTGTAACCCATCTCAATATGGACAGCGATTCAAACAACAAGGCGAACGCTGGATCACAGCTCGTGTTTTTCATCTCATGTCTGGGTACATCCCTCTGGAAACGCCGCCTCTACAGCACCCTGCGTCCAACAACCACCCGCAGCTGCAACAGAAAGTTTTCGGCGTAACCAAAGCTGCGAGTTTAACCCCCCTCTCCCCCCCACCACAGCACTGGCGTACTCACTCCAGCGGGGCACCAGGACGCGTGGTGTGACCGGTATCCCCGGCCAGTGCCAGAGTTAAGCCCGGCTTCCCTGGGCCCGGGCGCCCGCCCGGCGCTGTCCCCCCGGCACCCACCGGCCGGCGGTTTCCACCCCGCGGGGCCTGCGCCCGGGGGAAGCAGCTCCCCCGGGCCGGGGCGAGGCCAACCGGGGAATCTCCACGGGGGCTCGCACCGCAACCGCCGCCTTTCCAAACGCGGCCAGTAGCCGAGGCGAAGTGAGACCTCCCGCCGCTCACCGCCCCGCTGCGACAGGAGCGGGCAACGCTCTGGGGCCGCCGCTTGCCCG
>JAAGAY010066383.1:0-39119 GCA_011801015.1 Ardeotis arabs | reverse complement strand
TCCGCCCTAGGCCCGGCCGAGTCCACTAAACAAAGGGGAGCAACTTCTAGCAGTTTCCTACAGAAGCTTCCACCTTAGGCCCCCCCTCACTAAACAAAACCACAACAGTAATGAAGAGAATTTACGTTTGGAAGTCAGTCATTTCTGATGTAATCGTATAGCGAAACAGATAACTCCTAATCTATGTTATCAAGTAGTCTTATGGCAGCTACTTACTTAATCATTATTTATTCTTTCTATCATATGTCAAGAATGTTCTAATTTTATTTCACAAATAATCACTTTAGATGGAGATAGAGGTTGACTGAAAAAATGAGCAAAAGCAATGCAGAATAGCAATGTTGCCACATTTTTGAAGGGATCTCAGGGTTAATTAAAAAAAAATCAAACAAAAAAGCATATGATGATAGCTGACTATGAGCTTTACAGATCAATGAAATTATTAATGCACCATGTTGGTGCATGAAAAAAAAATACTATGACAGATAATTCAGTAACAAAATATGTGTTAATATATACCACTATATTCATAAATTTTAATAGAACTATTTATCACAGCAAGAACTGTTAAGGAATTCTGTAGGCTTTCTGCCACTGTGGTAAGATGAATGATGAATCTGATGCAATGCAGAGTTTTTTAATAATTTATTGGGTCATGAGTTATGGTTTTATTCAATTGAAAATTATTAGATGGGTTTGCCCCAGGCAGTGAGCATGGTGTATGAAAAAGGAAAATAGATTAAGCAAATACTCTATGAGTTTAATCATTTCAAACAGGGCAGTGGATAAAGGCACTGACATATTTGTCATTAATTCAGCAGACGTTTTTACCTCCACACAACATAATCACAAGATGGGACTTGTCAGTGAAACCCTGAAAGTGTGATGTTTATAATGAATAGTCTGCATAATCTATCATATTCACACAAATGATTGCTTTTCTCCGTGAAAGAGGACAAAGGAGGGAACAGAGGGTAGAAGGTCTCTTTCAAGAATGGTGACATAAAAATATTTTTCTTCATCCCAAATTCTGATATCCATTTCTGATTAAACAGAGCCGTTCAACATAATGTTACTTGGTAGTGGTCTTCCCTGATAGAAAATTGAATGAATCATCACATCTGCACTTTCTCTACATTCTAATGATGCCACAAAGACCAAATTTTGATCAAGAACCACTATCACTGGCCTACTACTCAAAACCCTACCTATAAGATGCAGACAAATCCATTTTACTATATCAAATATCAAACATCTTTGAGAACAGAAAGAGGACCTGAGCTATGGTAGAATAAGCTGTGTTCCTTCTGTTCACATAAAATTATGATCTTTCAGAAAAAAAAAAAAATCAGTCTAGGCAGAGGTCAAGGTGGTAAATCTTTTATGTTAAAAGATTGATCTTGACATCTACAAACAATTTAGAAAATCCCTACAAATCACTACTAAATCATGAAGTTAGCTATCAAATTCTCTATTTACCAAGAGAGTACTTAAAATATGGAAACTTACTATTTTCTTTAAGTCTTATTGTCACATACTATATATGAATATTATTTTATTTAACTAGTGATTATAGAGGACTACTAGCCTAAAGTCATCAAGCAATTCAGTTGTGCACTGAAACGAAAGCCATTTCTATTTTTATTGCTGTTATGAGAAAAATAGCAGTTAGAAGACTAGTCCGAGCAAGAATCCTTAGAGTGTGAGCTCACTCACACTCACTTCAACATTACACTCACAATTCTGGAAGAAAATGGCATTGTCAAGATTGCAAAGTCAATCACAGACAAGTTTGGAAGTGTCAAAATGAAGACTGTCCTCTTCCACATGTGCAAGTTCCATTCCATATTCTAAGGAGTTACAAATTGGTGTAACTTAATCAGAGGTGCTGAAGACCCATAACACTTTATAACACTTGAATAGTTAGTCAAAAGTCTTTAATTGTTTGTTCTAAGAAACCATTTCTATAGGAACCCCACTGTGTTGAAAATAAATATTAAAGTGCTTAATAAGTCCAGTGGCTACAGAGTACACATCTTTCAACAGTGTATGAATCTACCAGACATTATTTTTTCTGTTCTACAGGTGTGAAATTCCAGGTGAACATTTTGATGTCAATATCAGCATGTGTGAACTAGTAACTTTAAGTACATGGATTTATTTTGATCATTTGCTTTATCCATTTATGTGCATACCACTTAACTTATCCTGGAACTGATTTTTCAACAGTGAGTGAAACAGTCATGGGTGTCTCCAATACATAATCTTCTGTTTCTCTTGATCATTCCCTCAGTCATAGAAATGCTGAGCACTGTCGCCAATCTCATTTGTGACTATAACTATTTAACACTTAATAAATATTAATTTTAAAAATATGCATCTGAAACTGCCTCTCTAGAAAGAAGAAAACATATAGTTCATGAAACAACAGTTTGCCTTTCACAACTTCTCTGGGGTTACATGGGAAGTGTTTGATAGACCCAAAGTTAATACTGAATTCTCCTAGGCACTGCTTAGCTACCAAAACTGCAAATTACTGTATCTTTTTCCTCAATTTCCTGTGGGAACCTCCAACAGCTTTGCTAATACATCATTTTATGCACAATTCCAGCAAGAATGGATGTAAGGTTTCCATACTCTGAACCTCAGAATTGTTAATGAACATTTCAAGAGCATGTTAGCTACTTAATGACTCTATAAATCACATCTTCCATTCCATGTCAACATCAGTTGCTGCAAGACTGTGTATTAAGAAAGGGAACATACTTGCTATAATGAGAAAAAAAAAAATCAGTATTTATCTAAATTAAAGCAACTCTGGAAAAAGTTGTATACTTTTAACTTTCTGGAAAAGAAATCGTAATAACAATTACAACAATAACAGTAATAATAGCAATGATTATATGCAAGTTTTATTCAGAACTTTAAAGTTTCTTATTTCTCTCCTTGTTGTGTTTTCTTTGCTGCTTTTATTTTCCTTTAAAAGAGTGCTGCCAGAATAACATTTTCATATCAGTATAAATTTCTGCTCAT
This sequence comes from Ardeotis arabs, assembly GCA_011801015.1. NCBI lineage: Eukaryota > Metazoa > Chordata > Aves > Otidiformes > Otididae > Ardeotis > Ardeotis arabs. Next base: position 36,086 of record JAAGAY010066383.1, on the reverse strand, counting down.
TTCTTGCAATATCTGATGATATTTTAACATCATATGAAATAATGTAAATGTTTGTCTTCATTCTGTTACCTTTTTGTGTACATATGTTATTTTAAATCTACTTGTTTTGACTAAGGAAAGAGGGAGGGGAAAAGTACAAAAATGCCCAGAGCTAGTAAGTGGGGGAGGTAGGATAGAATTCAATGTGGCAGCTTAAGTTTGCTGCTGCTGTGCGTGTAAACTAAAATGATCATTAATGTTATTCAGTAAGGAGACTTGCATAAAATAATTAAATGAACTCAAAGGATGCCTGTCAAACTGTCATATACTCACGAGCAAGCAAGTCACAGAGTAAAGCTGTCAGTCAAGGTCTGACATTCTGAAATCCTTCAAAAAGTGTTAAGCATTCAAAACTATGCTAGTAATAAACCTGGCAAGAGTAAGATAAGCTGGCCTGTCACTGCCTCAGGATTCTTTTGCAAATGACACTGCGATATGACTCAATACCCTTACATTTTGAAGAATCTAGTTCATTTTTTTTGTTTCTTCAAGGAAGAATCAAAGACATTCTTTCCTCTTCCCTGCAGCTAGCGTGCTTATTTTCCAATTTGTAAATAAGCGAATATTGGCTTTTGGTGAACTCCAGTACATATTGACCAGCCTATGTAAATCAACTTGAGACATGTAGGCTATGGTAATTTACATCAGATAAAGATTTATCTAACACTTTTCCCTCTTTTATTTTCTGGACAAATAAATGTGATAACGCTAACAGCTATATGAGACAGCTTTGCCATTCATGCTGGATGCTTCATTTTAGCAAACCAAATCCTCACTGAAATTAGGGTCACTTGTAGTAATTACCTTAAAGAGAGAGCTAATAATGATCAGAAAATGGTCATTGCCTAATTTAGCATATTATTTCTAAAGTGCCTATTAACAATAGCATCTTTATGCCGACTGTGCAATTTAGAATCGTTAAATGCATTCAAAAAACTGCTGCCTGGCTCTTCTCAAAGTAGTATACACGTACTATAGAGGTTTTTTTTTCTTTCCTTTCTTCTACCTTTTTTCCTTCTTTTTCTTTCCTTTCTTTTTCTCTTTTCTTTCTTTTCATTTTCTTTTTTTTGTCTTTCTTCCTCTTCCTTTTATCTTCTTTTCTCTTTCCTTCTTTGTTTCCTTTTTTCTTCTTTCCTTCTCTCTTTCTGTCTCTTTCTCTCTATCCATCTCTTTTTTTTTCTTTCTTTGTTCCTTGTTCTTCTCTCTTTTTTTCTTTTTCTCTTCCCATTTCCTTGTCTTGCTCTAGCTCTTCTTTTTCATTTGCTAGATTTCTTAATTTGGCAAGGCTCTTAAAAGAAATGTGTTGCATATTATGCCCTGGGGGAAAAAAAAAATCAATTTATGTTTCCAATTAGATAGTGTTCGTTCTAATAATAAATTAAAAAGGAGGAGCTTGTAGGAGACAAAAGTCCTTTGGATATTTGAAGAAAGCCAAAGGTCAACCTATGCCAAGACACTATGTGCCACATGACTTTATAAATCTAAAAGATAAAAGGTCAGTGTCTAAGTCAGAACCAGTCACCTGACCTCTTTTTGCAGTTACTGAAAGAAAGTAGCATCTATAGGGCTTCAGTCAACTCCTCCTAATCAAGTTGTCTAAAAATAGGTCAAAAATTATTTCTAGAAGATGTCTTTTCCCTTCCACTGTGTATGAAAAAGCCTTAGATAAGTAGTATAGATTCAGCTGTCTATATATAATGTAGGCATCTGAAGTTGGGTGATTTTTGACACAATTTTTGTGACTCCTTTGTGTTCAATGAGTTAGGAAAATAACTAAATCCTTGTTCCTTTCTCAGCCATAGGCAGACATTTCCTTATGCTATTTATACCTAAAACTGCTGAACTGATTTTCTTTAGTCTTAGCTTCTCATCATTTGAGATGGCTTTAACTTTGAGGTTATATATTTGAGGTCTTACAAAAGAAGCTGTATAATTTAATCAATCATTGGCATTTAATTAATGAAAATGTACAGCATCCTTTATATAAAACCCTTAACAGTCTCTGATTAGTGGGTTTGTTCTTTCCGGTGTAGACATAGACATACAAGCAAAAAGAACAGTTTGAAAATACCGATAGTCACAATTTTTAATAGATAGTTGAAGTTAATACCCATAGTCCCAAATTTATTTTGCCCTTCAGAAATTCATGTTTGAGGGATCCAATTATTAAATGTCACTTTTGAAAATTTGGACCCCAGTGATTGCCCAGGGTAATAACAGAACTGCGCCAAAGCAGAGGTTACAATCCGGTTCTCTCAGCTACCAGAAAATTGGAGTATTGATGCAGAGGTTGCATAATGCAAGGTGTCTTTGCTTTCAGGTCTTGCTAAATGAACCCATTAGAGGTGAGCTGAATCAATGAACATATACATATCACTGCATAGTCTGTGCAGTTTTCTATTATATTTGCGTAAATATTTCATCCTAAACCCACATATAGGAGAGGGAAAAGTAAAGATCTTTATAAGGCAGTTATAATAAAATATCAGTGTAATATCAGGTAAATAGATTGTTGACTGGTGCATTTAATGCTTATCTATTACTACATAATTGAAGAACATTCTGTGACATGAAAGGATGAAAGTGAACAGATTTCCCAGAGAGGTGGTGAATGCCCCATCCCTGGAAACATTCAGGGCCAGGCTGGATGAGGCTCTGAGCAACCTGACCTAGTTGGAGATGTCCCTGCTCCTTGCAGGTGGGTGGACTAGATGACCTTTAAAGGTTCCTTCCAACCCAAACTGTTCTGATTCTATGATTTACTGCCAAATTAGAAAGGTGATAACAATCTTCCTGTCTTACTTTCTAAAAAAATACACCTTCTAACATCAAAATTTAGTGTATCACTACCTGAAAAAAATGTAGTAAATTCTTTTCTGAAACTCTACATGTGATCTCCACAGAATTTTGCCTATTTCTCTATTTCTATATCTGCAATGTTTCAAGGTAAGCTGTTTGCATTCCTTTACAATTAAAACATGGGGTTTAGTTCATAGTGATCTCCCTAAAGGGTTTTAATGTCTGTCATCACTATAAATCCCTGTTTGCTAGCCAGTAAACAAGAACTGCATTGTTTTCTTGCTGAAATAATAACTTCTGCAGAATGAGATTTCAGTTTGTTGCAATCCTTTTCGCTTGAGGCTATTTTCCCTCAGTCATTATAACTCTAACTTAAGTTTACTCTGAGTAGCTATTTATGCACTGTGTCTTTCTAGTTCAATCCACACCATTTTTCACTAGCAGCCAAGCTGAGCTAGTAGAAAACAATGAAAAAGATGTTGCTTTAAGCACTGATGAGTTTTCTATTACATCTCTTATTAAAATAGAATTAAGAATAGATTACTTTATAGGTATGTGTGCTAGTATGTTCAAAACCCTGTAAATATATTTGTCAAACACTCGAACTGGCCATTCTTGATTTCCCTAGCTGTTATTGATTCTCTGGTTTTTTAGGGTATTATAATGCCTGAACTCTGCAGTTATCTTTTTTATGATTAAATTTGAACATTGCAGTGCAAGGCCTTGGTAAGTTGAAGGTATAAACTGGCTCTACAGAATGGTTATTAAGAAGCAAAAATCAACTACCTGAACAAATACTATGCTCTGCTATAATATGATGATCTGCTTGATAAGTTGTTTTTGTATTTATAATCTGTCTTTTGTTCAAGTTCCAAAAACTTACAACACTGAAATAAAAAGCCAACTTAAATTCTTTTTAAGCTTGGATAATTAATTTACTTGAATTATCACTTAGCCAAAAATTATGTGACATATGCTTAGTTTCTTAGTTTAGTTTATATGTGGTTGTGATGCTAAACAACAGCCTAAAATCTCATGGCTATGTTGTCCCATTAGCAGGAGGAAGGGTACCCTGACAGGAATGGGATTCTACTCCACAGAGACCAAAGATAGTTTGCCTCTAATTTCAACAGCTGCAGGACTGGGCTTTAAGATCAAGCTCCAAACCTGGAGCAGGATTGTAAACCCCAGAAAATGTCTATGAAACAATAATGTGCACAAAACATTAGCCTTATTATGCAAAACATACAAAAAACAATAAGGCTAATGAAACCAGAGAAACAGGCAAAGGCATTCAGGCACACACTAAGGCACACAGTAAAATACTAAGGCGAATGTCATATCTTAGGCTTCATCATTCAAAAAAACTGGCAATTTTTTCTGACAATGGCAATTCAGTATTTTTGCACGTTTATTTTTCTCAGGTAAAGCAGTACATTAAGTATTTGGATCAAATTTACTCTGTGTTTAACTCATTCAGATTAAAGCCACTATTAATAAAAGACATTGAGAGGATATGGTTTGGGTAAGAAATTTAAATTTTAAAAATTTTAATTCCATTAAGATTTCCATTAAAAACTACTTCTCTCCTTTTTTTTTTTCTTTTATTACAATTCCTTTTCTACATATTTCTTATCTTTCCCTCACTTTGCATTTTTTTTTCATATTTCTTTCATCAGACTTCCTCCATGCTCCCCTACTCTGCTCTACCTCCTCTCTCTTTCTCTCTGTCTTTTTTGGAATCTCTCTCTGCATATAGCAAAGGAGTTCATTTTCTCTTAGTCTGAACCCAGCTAAAACCCTTGTATGTCACCAAGTAGAATGCAGTCTAATGCACAGAGAAAATAGCAAAATTAAAACTTTGGAGGTAGGAGAACAAAAGAGGCTTTTATGTCATTATTGGGGAAGCTACATAAGTGACTTCATTTTAGAAGATTCTGCATGACTGTAACAGTCTTTCAGCTTTGTGCCTATATGCTCAGTTTGCTAGAAAATTAAGCCACTCTTTTAGAAACTATTTTATTTATTTATATGTTGGGTTGGGTTACACCACCTAATATTTTGTCATTCTTAATTTTTCACTATTTTCTAGACATTGAATTGCTGCTTTGATAAAAAAATTACTTTGAACTTATATGTCACTTTCAGCTTCTAAACTCAAAGTTATTGCAAATTGATAAATTGTTTTACTGACATTCCTTCTTGAAGGATTCAAAACATTTTAGAGATGCACATACTTCATCATACTTTCAAATGAAAAACTTGGAGTTCAGTAAGAAGATCTGGAATTAAAGTGGTGATACTTTCAATCCTCTCTTGTAATGATTACTCCTTTGCAATTTATGCTGTTGTAGACTTTCAGGATTTCTTAGAACTTTTGCTTGGAGGTCATACAGAAACCAGGGCTGCTATTTAGATACTTCCACAAAAGGTCTGTGGGAAAATAGAAAGAGGTGGATGACTTCACCCACCAAGTACATCAGAAGTGGTGTCCACGGCAGGAAAACAAAATTGTATCTTTTCAAAAACAGATCTTCTCCTCTGAAAGGACTAGAGAAATGTGGTGTGTTTCAGTGATGACAAAGTGACAAGGGACTTGTGACAGAAATGTAAAAATACTGAAGCAAACTTTTGAACAAACACCAGAATCTCTTTATAGAGCACTGGGTCTGTCATAAAATCCCAGTATTTTCTATAGAAAATGTGATTCCTGTATTCCTGTACTCCTACATTTGCATCTATCCCTTATTGTCTCGAAACACTTTCTGCTAAGGAAGCAGGCTGCAGTCAGTATGTAACAGCACAAGAGAGATCAGAGACAGAATTTTGATATCCCAGTGATGAGAACCATCCCTTATAGTCAGTCTATCCACCATTCCATACACAAAACCCATTTATTGTTACATACATGATAACAAACTCTTTCAAGGTAGAAATTAAATCAGTTCAAAGGAAAATGACAAACTAATTGGATAAATAATGTTCTTTACTTTCAGAGAATCTTCCAAACATTACCTTCTGGGTTGTCTGTAATGAATGCCTGAGAGAAGCAGGAGCTGACAGTTATACAGGGCCTTTAACTTAATCTCTTTATTTTGTATGTACAAGTATATTGTCATATATATATATATATAAAATATATCTTCATTTTGGAACCATTTGCGCTTTCCATATGAAATGCATTACAATGAATATCAATCACTTTAACAAGCAAAAAATAATTATCTAAAAGCAATTTAGTTTTTAAAGTTAATGAAGTAGCCTAAATAATGAACAGAAAAGAGTGAAAAAGGAAGAGGGAAGAGTAAAGAAAAACAAAGAAACAGAAAAATAGTGATGAAAGACATGGGAAATTTGCCTATAGTTTTTTAGTAGCCCACAGTTATATAGCATTCAAAATGCCAACAATCTTTCTGCAACAGAAATAATCAGAGAAGGCAAGGGGAGAAGATATTTTGTTTTATTTTCTTTTGTTTTTAAATATTAATCCAGGATCTCTTTCGGTCTGAAGTCTTCTAAAGACATGAAATTTAATTTCCTGTGAAGGGAATAATTTCTGTCTTCATTTACTATGAAGGTAAAATTACAGATGGGACATATCTTAAATTAATGGTAAGGGTGGAAGAAAAGAATATAAATCTCAAAGGATTTAATTTAAAACTAGTTAAATTGGATCCTTCAGTTGAAGAAACCTGAACAGATATGACTGATTTCAGTAGTATTTTAAATAATCAAGACTATGGAAAAAAAACCCAAACCATAATTTTCCTTGCCAGAAAATCCCTCAGAGAGTCTGAACTGTAATTTCTGCAATCTTTTAAAAATGACTTATATTTACTGGGAAGCTATCATGGGAGATAGTAACCTTTATATCTTTGAGGCTGTCTGTCTAGAGATACTTAAAGTTTTACACAATCTAATAACTATTTGAAGACTTTTGGACAAGAGACGATGACTCCTACCAACTTTGGAGAAGTGAGAATGATCTGCAAAGTCAAATTTACACAGTGGGCTAAAAAAGTCCTGATTGTGAATTTTGCTGTTACTGAACCACAGAAACTGCAACAAAGCATGTCCTGAAGAAAGGTAGTTCTTGTCTCTGACAGCATATTTTCTTTCCAAAGACACAAAAAGAATTGAAGAGCCAATTTTCACATAGGCAGTGGGTACACACAGGAAAAAAAAATCTAGGACAAAATTACTGGTAGTATACATTGGGAAATAAACATGGAAGTTAATAATTTTTAAATTAATATCAGAAGAATTAAATAAAATTTCTAACCAGCTACTTTTTTTAAAAAAAAAAAAAAGCTTTTTATACATATCTCAACTAGACAAGAAATTGAGCAGTTTATTTCTTTGATAAACTGAAGATAAGTAGGAAGTAATATCAGAAGCAGCTATGTAATCAAAGCAATCAATGGATATAAATTAGATAAGTCATGAAAATTAGGAGGTCATATCTCTTATATAACTGCAGTTTGGAAAGAAACACAAGTTTTAAACACAGAAGACTTCTTTGTTAAAATCAGTCAAACAAATAAATGCCTTCAAAAGGGAAATAGTCCTTATGCTGAAAAGTATCAAACCTAAAAATATTCAAAAGGCAAATCTTATAAAATCAAGGAAAGAATTAAAATAAATGCTTACTCAACCAATAAAATCTTAGTTTTGCTTAAATAAATTTAAAGATCTCATGGATTTTAACACAGTGTAAACATCACTCTTGAAAAAATAGGAAGAGGGGTAATAAAAGGAGTCAGACATACGCAGATACCATTGCACTGTCGTCACCCTTTATAAAATGTATGGGGAGAATTAGGCTCCTTACTTAAGATCCAATCCTAAAAGCAGTGGATTCAATAAAATCAGCACTCACCTGATAATGCCTAAGACTGACCTTTAAATTTACCTGTCTCTCCAAGAGACTTTATACTTTCCTCCTGTCAAGAGTGCACGTCTCTCAATTATTTACCTATGATTGGGTGTCTGCTCTAAAATTTCAAACCAGATCCTTCCTGTCTTTTCCAATGGACAGGCTGCATAGATGTTGTTGATGCTGCTCAAGCTTAGTAGGCAGGTTTTAGCAGTTACTTCACAAAATACTTCATGTCCAAATTATGAAAGGTCCAAACTGAACAAGTGCTTCACTTTATTTTGAGAAAGAATGAACTCTGAAGAGGTAGGAATAAGGCATTTTTGTGGGATAGGTGACATTTCTACTGAAATTGTAAGTTTTTTCATACATTACTTAAAACATTTGTTTTAAAGCAGGTATGAAAAGAGCTCTTAATAAGAGTGCAAGTTTTCCCCCAGTTTGAAGTCAAAGTAGAATTGGGAACTGCTCCAGGCTCTGCAGGGAAGCATTTGCAGGTCATTCCCAGAGCTATGTAAGGCATTTAAGTCCTTCTACAGAAACTAACTTACTAGTTATTAAAGGTAGAATGGTTTTAGTTCACTAATTAGCCCTGCAGTGAGGAGAAAACATATTCAGCTGTATAGAATATTTTGTATAACTTATTGAAGCATTCTGTCCTCTTGCATTCAAGTGTGATTTCCACAAAACTCTGTAGAAAGGAAAGGTGCGTTGTAATCACTAAACTTACACTTTGACAGTTCTGGAGACAGTGGAATGTCAACCAAACAATGGAAAAAGACCCTGCTTCAACATCATAGCAGGATACAGTGCAATAAAAGTGCTGCATTTTTAAAAACAACATCCATTTAATATTTGCTCATCTAATCAACATACTGCTGGATAGTCTTTCTTTCTCTAGAAGCTGAGTCTACATATTTAAGCAACTGACTGTTACTACCTGCCATTTCTTCTATAAAAACAATTGAACATATGTGCACTATTCTAAAATGTTATATTTGCTAGCAGAATGCTAGAGACATTTGGCTCAATTTGAAGCTTCCAGCAGGAGAAGAAAAATAATTACTCCTATTTAAACAATAAACACATTTACAAGAATAACATGAAAGTTTCACAAGTTTCTGGTTACAGATGGGCTAGATCAAAAAATATCTTCTGCTTTTTTGTACCCATAGGAAACAAAAGACTATACACTTTCTCTGATCCCCTATATTCTATTGTAAACTAAGTTAATTACAGAGACAAAAGTGTCAGATACTTAGAGACAAATAACCTGGGGAAGGAGCAAGGAAGGAGCTCCACAAGCCATGAACTATTAGAAATAGGTCAGCACTAAGGAATGCTTCTAAGTTCTCAAATCTGGATAGAACTACTTTTTGAACCCAAATTCTTTAAAAGCAAAACTCTAGTGTGCCCATACATTGTCTTAGTTTCCCAAGAAATGTGAGAGCATAGATAAAATGCAGAAAGCATTTCAAAATCATAGCATGACATAGTGCAATAAGAGAGTTACATTTTTAAAACAAGCTTTCATTTAATATTTTCTCATATAATCACCATAGTACTAGACAGAGTATTTTATTTACATTATGCTAGGGATATTAGGCAAGCTCTGCCTAAATTCCTAATGTGAATGGCTGAGAAACTGAGCACGGGCTGTGAAATCTAGAACTGGACAGCTGAGTTCAGAAGGAAGTGATGATACACAAGACAGAAAAGTATTTGAATCCTTTCATCTCTAATCACATAAAGTCCTTCTCTCACTGTGATAGGAGACACTTGTTTAGGCTCCTATACTTCTACAACTAGAAATTCTTGGAGGTGCCGCTAAAACAAATATTATTTTGTACTGAGTTCAAGCATCACCTGGCCCAAATATGCAAACACCATGCTATTGCAATAATTTTTCCCTTCTGTGTATTCTTCATTTCAGAAAAGGAAATTTCTCAAAGAGGGCTTTTCTCAAAAGAATGTTTAGCTCCTTTATCTGCAAAAGATTTTAATGAATGATCAACATATGTTTTCAAATTACAAAAATATATTTTAGTTTGGATTATAAATGTGTTTTTCTCTAACACCTGGTTTCTGCAAGCTTAGTAGGATAGTAGGCAATCGGTCAAAAAAGAAACTACTTAATGATAATCTGTGCAAAAGTGGACACAAACAAGTGAATTATTTAACATATCCTATAAATTTTGTGAGTCTGCTTCTCTTCCTAACACTGAAGTCTTTTTCCTTCACCAGATATTCAGGTGCCTTCATGGCACAATGGGATTTTATGGGACTATTTATCACATACATCATGATTCAATATCATTAGGACTATTGCATCTTGGCTCCAATTTAAAGAATTCATAGTCTGTCATTTTCTCTTACCATGGATGGGAAAAAAACTCACACATGTAAGAAAGAGAAATGTGGGGCAAAGTATAACTACTTCTGCCAAGTTGTTTTCTCAGACACATGATCCTTGGCTTTATGAAAATGTATCTTTGTTGTTTCTTTTCTTATATGACAATTATGTATTTTGGATTTTAAAATTCTTTTTTAAGTTTTTCAAGTGTATCTTCTAATGTTTCTTTCTTGATAAAACGTCTTGAAGATTGAAAGTCAGATAATAAATCACTGGATGCAGTCACATGTACAAAACATTTTTTAAAATCCAACAAAACAACAAATATTATGCCAGTGTTTGGAAGTGTTGGAAGGGGCCATGTTGCATACTAACACATTGCTTCACTTGTTGAAAACAAGTGCGAAATTTCAAGGAAGAACTGTTTTTTCTACTTTCTACCATATATTTTTTAACAGCAATGATAATTTATTATCATTATTATATACATTATATATTATATATATTTAAAAATTATTTATTATTATGTGAATGTAGTTACTCTGTGCAAAAAGTTTCTAACATTGTTCCTTTCAAATATAAAAATTTTAGTATAATGTATCTATAGATATATGTGCCTAATATACATGTATACTTTTATATATATATGCACAAATGTGAATAAGAATCATTTGTCAAACTAGAATGCAAAATAACAAATTGATATAAGCATGATGGATAGCACAGATTTACGTACTCCATTTTGATCTTACATATACCTAGATTGATTTACTATTTCTGCAGTAACCTTAAAATGTCTTTATTTTGATGATGAAGGTAGGAGGTGGACATAGATCACTGTACAGAAAAAGCATTAAATATGATATGATATTGCAGTTACAGGTTTAATATAACTCAGTAAGGCTAAAAATAGAGTTATGAAATCCTAGAAAAAACCCTCAGACTGGTGAGAAAACCTTTCTATCTCAAAAATTCCACATGTTTTTCTGTTTTAAAGGCTTAATTTTATAATTAATGCATAATTAGGGGACAAAATACTATGTTTTTACAAGAGTTCTCATAGATTTCCATCTTAGTGACTAGTCTCCTGTGGAAAACAAACTACATATACAGTAGAAAGATTTGGGAATCACATGTTCTCAGACATGCATTCCAGATTTTTACACTTTGATGCTCAAATCAACCATACTGACATTACTTCCAACTGATTTTTAATAGGAATAGCACCGAGATTCTTTCAGTGTGAGGTGGGAACAGTGGGATAGAAAGAGTTTTATTAAATGCTCGCACCCTTGTCTGTTGAGCATGTAAAAAGTATCACAATAAGCATGTACTACGTTTAAATTGGTAGGGCTATGAAGAGGCATATTAGCTGACCAGATATGACCTTATCAAGCAAAGAATCAAACATAACAGCAGCTAAAACCTTGTCTCAGTACGTTTTAAGTTTCATTCAGTAATGCAGCAATGAGTAAAAAGCACTCATGAAGTTAAGAGCTAGCAAACTGAGCAGAAACCTCAGTCTTTAATCTCCTGTGTGTAAGCTGGTTTACAGATTCTCTCGTAAGAATTTAATGAAAGAGAGATATTAAGCTTAATTTAAGTAACCATTGTAACTGACAGAAGTTGATATTTCTACCACATTTAAAGCTTTCTTCCCACTGAATGTATTCACATCTCATTCTCCAGAATATGAGTCCATAAGTCTTAATTAAAAATTTACTAATAAAGAAAAATTAAGCAGCAGAATCCACATATCTGGAAATCCAATGTTTCTGAAAACAAATAAAAGGAAATTAAGGCAAAAGGAACAAGAGACAGCTAATTTCAGTACTTCATAAATATTTAGATTCCTTTTGCCTTAACTCTTTACTCAGAGATAAATCTTGTAGAAAATCACTGCTTGTACAACAAAAATATCCGTGTATGGAAACAATGTTTGTAGAACCAAAGTCTTAACTTACTTAATGTCTACATTTTAAACTTAAATATCTAAATTATATGATAAAGATATGCAATATGAAGTCCTTTTATAAAAACTATAATTTTAGAAAGGAAGCAGGTTGAGTGTATTCAGCCTACTTATACACTTGAATGTGCTAGACAGATATACTTGTTACTTTCTTTCTAGACTTGCACCCCCCCACCCCTCCTCCAAGAAGATTTAAGTACATTTGGGATAAGTGTTCTACTTTTCTTACAGTTCAGTGGCAGAGGCTTTGGTGCTGGGTTTTGGTGGTTTTTTGGAGGAGGCTGATTTTCTGCAGTGATTACACTTCTTTGTAGGTACATGTACAGGTATGATTTGTTACAAAATATTATAGATTATTTATTTATTTTAATACCAAAGGAGTAGAAGAAAGGAGAGCTGGATGGAGGAGCATGCACTTACATATTTGAAAGTCCTAAAACTTTCTATGTGGTTCAGGCACCACAAATTCAGTCTTCCAAAATAAACACAGAGGTGATATGCTTAAAATTTTCAAATAGACAAGGTTACATTAGTGGTTCAACAATTTTTGTTATTGTTGTTATTATGTTTGTTTGGCTGTTAGTATTTGTTCCAATGGTATTGGTATTAAAAAGTCTTTATAGCTTTGAAAAGATGCTTCTATTATGAGATATGTTCCCTTATGAAATATATGAAACTGTAATTCTTACATTCTGCATTATTTATTCAGATAAATGTTCCCAGAATTTTTTAGTAACATGTAGAATTAATATAGATAAGTCATCTTGTATCAATTTATTAATTACTCAGCAAGTGTACTCCTTGTTTTAGTTTTCTTTTAAATAAATACCAGATTAACATGAAGGTCGATAGGCAAGAATTGCAACTTCTGAAAATATCACTTGAAAAAAATGCCTTGAACTTGGAATTTAGATGAAGTGTTTCCATACTCAACATCGGTAAAAACCTGTATTTCAGTGCAGAAAACACTGAAAACACAGTGCAAAGCAGTATTCAATGTAGAAAGATGACAAAATGTGAAAAAAGCTTGGACTTTAAAAAGATAAAGTATAACTGTATCGGAATTATTCAAGTTTTCAACATTTGCTCCCTGAATCCTAACTATGGGGTCTATATCTTTTTTTTCCTTACCCATCTGGGATATTCTGACATTATTTGACTGAATGACCAATGGGATCAATAGACTTAATTAGAAAAGAAATAAAGTGTTAATCGACAAACTGATTTGGAATTCTCACAAAAAAGACAAGACTGCAGTAAAATAATATCCTTCAAAAAGTAAAAGTCATAAATTTTTAATCTTTTCAATGTCAATAAAACCTCTAATTCTTTTTAAATTAACTCTTTTTTTTGTCAGTGAGTCAGTACTAAAAAGGACACAATAAAAATGCAAATCTAACCAAAATCACACTTTATGCAGATGATATATTTTAAAATTATAAACACAGCACATATGGTAGCTGCACACTTCACATTTTTTAGCTTTCTTGTTTCACAATACCTTTGATTAAAAAAAAATACAGCTATGCAGTAAGAAAATCAGTCTTTAAGCGATGAGATTACAAAGTCCAACCAAACTCCAAAGCAGACTGAAAGTTTATTATCATAAATTTTATTGAAAAAAAGTCCAGTGCATGTATCTTCACTTTGCCTTCAAAGTCCCCCTACTGAATCTACAGCTGTGAAGGGCTGCACACAGTACTAGAAATGAAACTATAAAGAAAGTCCAAGCAATTTCAGTCAAATTACCTGCACTGAGACAAGTGGAAATGAATTTGCCCCAAAACCACAACAGCTGAAAAATACAGTTAATTGAATGTAACTTGTTGATTAACTCTTCTGAGCTCTTAGTTGCAGAGAGGCAGTGGTGGAATCTGAATTTGAGGAAAGATTTCTTTGAAGAGAAATGCTCTGGGGCAGGAAGAGGATGCAAGGTGAACTATTTATCAATAACAAACATTGAATAGACAATTTGTTGTGCCACAGAAAGTACAAATCACATATGAAACTCATTTATTTAGACCTTCATCATGACAAGCATTCAGTTTCTAGTGAATTATAACAACAAATTCTACATTTCTCCTAAAACTAATCTAATTTTTTAATAATTTTATAATTTCTGTCTTTCTGTTTGTACAACATCTTGTATCTACTCCTGCTAATCATCACAGAGAATGGCTCCCATGGCTTGCATGCTGTCATGATGTGTCAGGAATTTCTGTCAGAATTGCTAAAAGCAGAATATCAAAGGCACTCAGTATACACTCAAGACCTTTGAGATAGAATTGATAACTGTTAGACCTTGGTAACCATATAGCTAGCGATCTAGACTTGTCTTATGAGTGCATAATGGAACGGAAGCTGTTCCAAGCAGATATATGTATCCCAGGATAAATAAGATGATGAGATACGTACATCTGTACATGTACAAAGTAAAGGAGGTGATAATCCCCCTATGTGTTTTTGTATTAAAGAAACCAGGGTACAAGTGTTCTGATCTGAACTTCTATGAATATCTAGGAGGATTACACCTATTTATTACCTCTCTTCTTGCTAGCTAGACAACAAACCAGCTATGGATTTTACAAAGATTGAATGAGATCAACAACAGGCAGCTCAGAATTTACGGCTTAGGGTCCAGGATTTCACTGAGATGTTTTGCCATGAGTGCTAGAAGTCATTTCAGTTTATCTACTGACTATGAAATACCTCGTCTGTAGTGCTCCTTTGAAAGCTAAAATATGAAAGTGATACAATGGCAGAGGGAGATAACAGGTGGCAAATTTACTCAAGGAATACATTTCCAGGAAGAATCTAAATGTTTTCAAAAAGGGTTTCATGTTAAGTTCAGATGCCTAACATAGGTGCTGAATCTAGATGTTCTGCAGTTACAGGACAGAGGTAGCAGTTAGGAGCCCAAGCTAGAAATATTACTTAATCTGAGTACAAAACCAGTTTGCTAGATTGTCCCTCTCCCCTGAATCATGAGCATAATGTCATGAAAATAGATTTTTGCCTTATTGCTCTGATGTAAGGGGGTTTGGAATTTTTGTGGGTTTTTTTAATACACAACTATGGAAAAAACAGGAGTAATTCACTGTGGAAACTTAGAAAATCAAAGTTCTTGCTTCACAGAGTAGACCAGTCAGACCGTAGTTGAATATGTGGCATTGTCTTTTATGTGTTGATTTCCTCTCTTTCCAGTCTTCATTAAGGCTAGGTTAACTAAGAGTTGTAAGGCTACCATAAAGTATGATTTTATGAAAACATACTTTTGTATATGAATCAGTCAAGTACTAGCTGACTAGTTTGTCAGTTAGGGAAGAATACTTCTAGTCTTGGGCAAAATAAAAAAAAGTTATTTCTATATAAAGCTAAAGAATAATTTACAGTATGCATATAGATTAAGATGTTATTTTCTGGAAATTGCCATAGTGTAATGGGACTCAAGCAGATGGACAAAATTTTACTCGAGTTGTGTGTGATATCCTAATATAAGACCTAAATAAAATACTGCATTATATTTAAAGTAAAGTAATAAGGTCTGCTTAAAATTATTATAGAGCACCACTTTCTTGCTACATTAATCACCCTCAGAGACACTCTCACTAAGAATCACTTTATCCATTATTAATGTCAAAAGATTTACCTGCAGATCTCTCATAAAACCTTGTTGTATGAAACAGCATTACAAGAAGCAATGGGAATCTTGCACAAACTACAGCTGATCTGCTGATGGTGTTTGATCTATTGTTTCTGTAATTCAGTATGTTGTCACCTATAAATCAATACCTGAGAACATCTGGACCTCTCAGTGCGTTCTATGAAGTACCTGACTGAGTGCTAACATCAGAAAGATTTGTAGTGATGCTCCATTAGAATAAGCATTTTAATTACTTGAAGCTGAAAGGAAAAAAAAAACAATTAATGAAGGCTTTATTGAGTACCTTCTGCAAATGAATTTTAAAAGAAGAAAACAAACAAAGCCATGTTGTAAGCTTACCTTGAACAGCATCTAAGCCCCTACCCAACCGCTGGCTCACTCCCTCCTCAGTGAGGTGAGAGGGAGAATCAGAAGAGCAAAAGCTGAAAATTCATGAGTTGAGTTAAAGACAGTTTAATAGGTAAAGCAAAAGCTGCACACACAAGCAAAGCCAAGTAAGCTTTCTGGTTTCAGCTGAGATAGAATTTTTTTTTTTTTTCTAGTAGCTAATATAGTGCTGTGCTTTGGATTTAGCACAAGAATCACGTTGATAACAATGATGTTTTAGTTATTGCTGAGCAGTGCTTAAGTCAATGATTTTTCAGGTTCTCATGCCCTGCCAAGTGAGAAGGCTGGAGGTACACAAGAAGCTGGGAAGGGAAAAAGCCAGGACAACTGACCCAAACCAGCCAAAGGGATATTCCATATCATATGATGTCATGCTCAGCATATAAACTGGAGGGAGTTGGCCGAAGGGTGGGATCACTGACTGGGGACTTGCAGGGCGTGGGTTGGTAGGTGGTAAAAAGTTGTACCATTTGTTTTTATCAGGTTTTGTTTCTCTCTGGTTTCATTGCTATAATTATTATTTTTATTTTATTTCAATCATTAAACTGTTCTTATCTCAACCCATTAGTTTTTACTTTTAGCTCTCCCATCCCACCAGAGGGGCAGGGAAGGTGAATAAGCGGCTGCAGGGTACTTGGTTGCCAATTGGGGTTAAATCACAAAAGTAAGGATTTCATTCACTACTTCCCATTGGCAGGCAGATATTTCACCAATTCCTGGAAAGCAGGGCTCCACCATGCATAACAGTTACTTGGGAAGACAAACATCATAACCATCATCTCTCCTTTCTCCTCCTTTCCCACAGCTTTTATTGCTGAGCATGACATCATATGTGAAGGCATACGCCTTTCGTCATCTCAGGTCACCTGTCCTGGCTGTGTCCCCTCTCAACTTCTTGTGCGCCCTAAGCCTGCTCACTAGGATGACAAAGTGAGTCAGATATTGGGACACTCAAAACAAAGTGGAGGGGAAGGAAGATTGCTTCTAAAGCCAGGAACCCCAAACTTCAGCTCAGGAGAGGTGGTGAAATAACTGTTATATCCCATTTGTGTGATTTTCATCACAATGGATATAACCGAGTGCTGCTAACACTAACCATAGTGTCACCAGTGCTTCATGATACTGTGACACTTCTGTCAGACATTTCTACAGAAAGCATTCCAAAGAGCGTTCTTTAAATAATCTGTATTTGATACACTGAAATAATCAACTTCTCCCTTCTCGGAACTGTATAAAGATTGTCTATACATTAAGTGCAAAACTACCATATCCAATGAAAATATAGTTAAAAATTCTATATTGAACTAGATAACAGACTTAAAATAGAAGAAACATTTTTTTAAGATTAATACTATATTACAGAAGTAAAACTTTATCTTCCCTTTCCACCCTTCATGAAATGGTAAGTGGGAAGGGGTGTAATTTACTGCATACTTCAGAAATGCCTCTGCCAAAATCCTTGAAGATGGAGTACAGCATGAACTTGTGTTGTTATGAATCATTTATCACCACAGGTAGTCAGAAGGACGATACGTTAATGAGTAACAGCTCAAATTCTAGAGTCAGGTCCTTAGATTTGTACTTGCTGATGCTCCAGGCGGCACCAACAGTTATATTTGGCTTTCTAAATCTAAGTCCATGCTTGGTTCTAAGATTTGCTGTAAATCCCATCTATGTATAGCACTACAGAACAGAGTTGTAAGTTACCATACTCTCTTGTCTTAGAGCTTTAAGATTTACAGACAAAAATACACTTTAGGTCCACTTTCTAAATCTTTTCAGAAGAAAAAGTCCTTCTTGGATCAGACCAGAAGTACCACAACAGCACCTTTATTAAAGGCTTGGTTCATTAGTGCTTATAAATCATCAGTAACTTTG
This sequence comes from Ardeotis arabs, assembly GCA_011801015.1. Taxonomy (NCBI): domain Eukaryota; kingdom Metazoa; phylum Chordata; class Aves; order Otidiformes; family Otididae; genus Ardeotis; species Ardeotis arabs. The sequence continues at coordinate 18,118 of JAAGAY010066383.1, read as the reverse complement.
ATAAGTCTGCCTAGTGCAATAATATAACAGAGCTTTGCTAGTTTACCTGGAATGTCTGACCTATATCTATTTCAGAGCCCACTGCTCAAGAGATTATCCAATCAAGTAAAACTACTTTAACATGTTCTGTGTCTTTTAGTCCAAGGAAATTAATGGGATCACTTGGAGCTGAAATATCTGAAAGGTAATGAAACTATATTTTTCAAGTCCTTAATCTCAAATGATAGGTTTATGATTTCACTATCCTGTAGAAATGTCAAAGGCAGCAAAGAGAGGCTTGCCTGACTGAACAGGTGAGCTCCTGAGTCAACTTTCTGATGGCTGACTGCGGGGACAGACAAAGCTGTAATGACAGAAAGCCAATCTCCTAGCAATCCCTTTGTAACTGTAGAGTATTGTACAAATATTTAGGAAAAAAAGACAAAAACATATTAAGGATAATAAATATGCTTTCATTCCACTTCACAGTTGATAAATTATTAACAGATTAACTTTTCCAGATGATGTACCTGTGCAGTGAAGCTTCAGTAGTTTTCAAGACTCTATAGACTCACTTCCTGGCAGAGAACTCCAGTTGCCATCCCCTAGTAACTGAAACCCATAACTCAACAGGATAACTGTCACAGCAGAGAACTAAAGGACACTTTCAAATATGTCATTAATTAATGAGTCCACTTGCAGCACAATAAAAGCACTCTGTGCTGTGACCAGAGGAAGAATTTATCTTTTTTTCCAATGGAGCCTTTTGCTCAGTCAGGTTACAAGGGAACTAAATATTCAGGCCAACCAGACTCCTACGTGGACCCTAAAGACTACTATCTTTGTCAAATACAAAGGTCAAAACTTAAGGTCAGAGCAAACGCTTTACTCATGTGAGTAGAAGATTATCTTCTGCTAACCTCTGCAACTGTTTATTTGAAACAGCTGATGTTTTTATTAGACAGAAGATGATAATCATAGAAGATGACCAAAAATCAGTAAATATGTTGGAGGTTAGATATTAAAAATTTCTACTTCACTTCCTTTGGATTTAAAAGTCTTCATTTATATTATCAGAAATCACTGCTGATCACAAATGCAATGATAAGAGAAGAGTAAGAAGACAAAATTTAATACTTTAGAAATTGTTTGCCACAGATTAGATAGCAGCTTTCTCCTCATTGTGCAGCACTATGAAGTTCAACAAATTATAACCATGTGTCATAGTTTATCCCTGCTCAAGGCCAAGCTATGCAGTCTCTCACTCACTCTCCCCACCTTCTGAGAGAATGGGAGATAGAGAATATAACAAAAAGGCTCAAGGTTTGAGATAACGACAGGGAGAGATCACTCAACAGTTACATTATGGGCAAAACAGACTTGACTTAGGGAAAACTATTTGTTATTATTAATAAAACCAAAGCAGGATAATGTGGAAGAGAACAAAAACAACTTCCCCCAATCCCTCCCTCTTCTCAGACTTAACTTCATTTTAATTATCTCTACCTCATTCCCACCCTGCAAGTGGCACAGTGGGGAAGAGGGAATGGGATTTATGGTCAGTTCATCATATGTTGCTTTACGCCACTCCCTCCTCCTTGGGGGAAGGCCTCCTCACATTCCTCCCCTGCTCCAGCACAGGGTCCCTCCCACAGGCCACAGTCCTTCATGAACTGCTCCAGCATGGGTCATTTTTCCATGGGGTGCAGTCCCTCAGGAACAGGCTGCCCCTCCATGGGCCACAGCATCCTCCAGGCTTTCACCTGCCCTGACATGGGGTCCTCCACAGGCTACAGGTGGATCTCTGCTCCTCCGTGGGCCTGCTTCACCATGAGCTGCACAGGAATCTTTGCCAGGAGTGACTTTACTTCTCCCCCTTCTTCTTCACTGACTTTGGCATCTGCAGCCATTCCTCTCATAATAAATTCTTCACAATCAGGCTCAGGCAGATCCCTCTCAGGTTCTCTTCACTTCTTACAGCTGGGCCAGATCAAGTCAGGCCCAGAAGGCGGCCAGAATGTGAGGGCCACAAGGCTCAGGCCACCTCCTCCTCTCTCCCCCTGCTTCTACTTCTTCACATCTCCTTTTCTTCTGTTAAGTTTCCTTCTTAAATACATTATCTCAGAGGCATTACCAATGAATATTCTACCACCAAGTGGCTCAGCCCTGGCCAGTAGCAGGTCCACCCTAAACACAGCCAAGTCTACCAGACAAAGGGGAAACTTCTAGCAGCTTCTTGCAGAAGTTTAAGAGAATAATAGAGGAAAAGAAAACAGAGATAGAAAACAAACAAATCAATAACAGAAAGATACTTAAACAGATAATTTACAGTACAATAGCTCATGGTAGATCCTGATACCTGGCTTCCTCCTGAGTATCAGAAGCCTCCTCTTAGTACAGTCCTCACTTTATATAGGGAGCATGATGTCACATGGTTTGGAATTTTGGCTAAATTATCCCAGCTGTTGGCTAATTAGTAAACTATCCTAGCTGTGTCCCCAGCCATAGATAGCAGCAGCTCCAGTTCCTCTCTCAGTTCAGGTGAAAGTTAACTCTATCCTAGCTGAAACCAGGATACTCATGCTAACACCACTTACCAAAAAAACAATGTAAAACAATTTTCAGAATCATAGTGTAATGACTCTTACACCATTTCAGTGTAAAATAAATTTGAAACAGATTTTTGGTTCAGTATCAATTAAGCCCTTAATGGGTTTTGTGTTTTGTTAGTTTTTTTTTTTTTCCTGTTGCGGTTATACTTCTTTTGTGATTTCCTAATATAAACAGTACAATTATTGTATTTGTATGAAAGAAATCTTATTATAATCTTCCATGTGCAACATTTCAACTTTTTTATTTTTAACAGCTATGTACAGCCTTTGGAAGAAACGGCAAATGATTTTCATTGATAGGATTTCACCTTAAAAATCACTGTTAGGACAGATTATGTGGAAACAGACAGCTCAGTGTCAACAATGTGCTAAATACTCTATAATCCAGTTTCCTAACTGATATTCTTCAGCAGCCCACCTTTCAAATAAGGCAATAGGTTAGATAGAGCTATAAAGAATATTGCTATATAATATCTTTTGGGAGAAAGGCTAACTGCTTGCAATTTATTCTTTACAACCACTCAAAAATAAAGCTAACCAAAATCAAGTTTAGTAACACACTAACTGTGACAAAAATACCCTACTTAGTAATAGATGAGAGAGATAAACATGATTTCAAGTCTTTGTAGAGAATATCCATCAAGAAGATGAGCATTTGCCAATGCAATCGGCATAGGCAGCATGGCATGTCTACCAATATTTAGGCAACTAAGGTTATAAAAACATGAAATTAAGACGTATATTTTTGAGAGATGGTAATACAACTACAGCCAGTGCAACCTTAACCAAAAAGGTTTCTATGCATCACAGAGGCAGACTTTCTTTTTGATGTGTTTAAGTTCTGTAACCAGTGTTTCACCATTTCTGTCTTGCCCTATCACTTCTACGTGCAAAGACAAAACAATCTCGGGTTCTGTAAGTGCTTTTATTGATGCACTTTATTGATTTATGGAAATCTGAATATGGAGATGCTAGAAGGAAAAATGTGACAAAGATAAAAAATGTAATCACTACTCAGATTCTTTTCAGTTCTAAATTATAATTAAATGTATCGACATTGTTAAACATTAAGTATTTCTAACAAATATCTTCATCTTCTTCAAAATCTATAAGTTGCCAAACACTATTGCCTGAAAAGTGTCAGAGAAAGTTCAAAATCTTAAAACAACAACAACAAAAAAAAAAAATTACCAAAATAGTTTGTAATTTGGCCAGTATCAGACCTTAAAAGTTACTTTTTTCCATTAAAAAGAAAAAATAAATCTAAATTTTATTGATTGTAGCTCTTTTTTCAATAAGAAATGCATTCAAAACCTTTTTTTTTTTTTATCATTTCCTTTCTGGATTTGCTATTGCTTCCTCTTACAGTATCATGTCTACCTCTTCACAAAATCATTTCCATGTGTTTTAAAGAAGTTATTTCTTAGGTAAATCAAACCCTTTGACTCATTAAAAGTATGCTACTAGGATGTGAGGATTTACTCCTGTTAAATTGCCATAACCAAGCTAAGAAAAAAAATGATATTCAGCCTTGATTTTTTGACAATTGGATAGCTTGTTATAAAGAAGACATCAAATCAGTAGAAGTACTGATATTCGCTATCAATAAGACTTCTAACTAAAGGCACGAGAACATATTTTTGTCAAAAATAGATTTGTGTAAGTGAAATTAAACCATCAGTTTTCAATGAATATCTAAGTGCAGACATAAATTACTAGAGACCATAAAATGCCAAAAAAAATGAAAATCCATTTTAAAAGTGATTAAAACTTTTATTATTTCTAATGCAAACACATAGAGAACAAAATTATTGAGATGATAAATATTATTATAATTAACCTCTATGACTATGATTAGAACAAGAATACAATATACAATTTTAAGCAGATGCCTAAACACTTGATGAGCTAAAACATAACAATTGAAAATGCAAACACAGGTGTATGGTTGCCTTGCATTTCCTCCACATCCTTCTAGGATATGGAGTATAACAATACTTGCTAAAAAACAGGCACTACATCAAAGTATAGTCCCTTCTTATCCATCCATGCTGGAACCAACATCAGCTCAGCTTAAAATAAACTTGAAAAACATTTTGGCACAGCGTCAGTCAAAGTCAGTGGAGAAAATAACATGTAAATATTTTAATCACTTAAGAAATGTCTTCTAAGTGTAGAATGCAGAACTTGACTGATTATTGTCTCCTTTTCTCTTCCTGCAGCACATTATGATTGAAGCTTTGGGGTTTTATTACAAATTTATTCTTCATTATGGGTTACCAGGAAATGTTTTGCAGTCTGCAGTATGTAATATAGATGTTCTGTAGATTTTTTGAAAGTACATATAAACTGTAGAGTTTCCAGCCATTGAAAGGGGCTGAACTGTTCTTTTTCCCTTCTATGTTTCTAAACATTCATATTATATATATCGTGATAGGAAAGCTTACATGCAAGCGTTGGATATCTCACATGCAGTTATTCTAGGACTCTGTTCCATAGAAATATTTCTGCTGCCTCATCTCCACATCCTTTATTTGAAGCAATTGTTTATCCAGTCATGAACCCAAAATCAATTTTTTTCTAAATGGTCAAAGATGTAAATGAGACTGTACTCTGATTAATTAAGTGAAAAATACTAGTGCCATATATTTTCATTCTGATGTAAACCATATCAAGTACCTAAAAGTGTTTGAAATATTTTTAGCTTCAGCATGAAAAAAATCAACTCTATGGACCTTTAGGAGGAAATTGTGGTCCTTATTTAAATTTCAGTACTCCCATTCCCGCAGTTTCCTACAAAAGACAGAAGTGTTATTAATTTTAAATTATTGTCCTTCTTTAAAGATAAAACTGATATTAGCTTAATATTAAAACCTTAACAACATAAATTTTCTGAAGGTCAGAATAAGAAAAGACAACATGGAAAAACTATCCCAGATACATTTCCTATGAAATTCTGTTCTTTCATACATTTGAAACTAGCTTTTAGGATTAAATAAACAGACTTTAAAGCCAGGATGGTGTTTTTTGTTATCTTAGTCATGTGTTCAAATTCTTGCTTGGACTAAACAGATATAAATGAATAATAAAATATATCAGGAAATAATTTCCATTTTACCTATGAAAGAGTCAACAAAAATCCAGACCGGTGTTTAGACTTGTATTTCTTAGTTAGACAAACTAAACATTGTTTAATGTCACCATCAGGGAAAAACAAACTGGAAAAAAAACCCTATCAGATAACAGAATTTGTGTGTCAACAAATATTTGGCATGCCTGCTATAGAAAAAAATCCTGTACACAGAAAATTAGTAGTCCAAATGAAATGTTGCAAGTTTAAAGAGAGGGAGGAAGACCGAACAAGGAACCAGATTAGATGATGCTGACTGTTTCCAAGGAAGTTACATCTCCACAGGTTACAGTCAGGGGATGGCAGGTCTGGGGATAAGTTTACAGTATACACATTGCTGTTCTCTGTTTTCTCTAATTGCTTTAATTCTAGCCGTAAAATAAACATTGCTTGAGTCTATGCAGTCATTGTATCCATGGCTGTTCACCAGCTTCTGGAAGGAAGTAATTGTGATGGTTTAGCCTGAATTACCACACAGTTTCTCGCTCAGGAAATCCAAAACACAGTGGCTACTGAGAGAAAAATTAATGCCATCCCTGCCGAAACCAGGACAGTAATACAGATATTTGATCTAGTCAATATCTACTAAAAAGTTCTGATCACAGAGCAAGGTTATACAAAACTCAACCTGAAAACTGGAAAATATAAATTCTATTTGTTGGTAAGCAAATGAGAAGTGACCTGAGAAAGACCAGGAACAATCCAGAAAGACCAGTGTCATCTTCTTGGTCAGGTAAGAACCTCTATTTCTATAGTACTGGGCCTACTGAAGTTGATGATAGTCCAAAGTTTTCTACATTTTACAGAATTTCTCTGATTAAATTAGAGAGTAGTTTGAGCATATTCTGAGGCATGTCTCAGATACTGGAATGTGAGCTTTTGTTCTACAAATTGTTGGTTCAGAGTTTTGTTTACTAAACAGTTCTTCATCTTCTACTATCAGCAGCAGAACTCCAACAAGGTTTATGAGTGTAGACTGCAGGCTAGAGGGAATATCAATGGTCCTGCAGTACTTATGGTAGTGGGTCAGCAGAGCAAAACCAAAACCAAACAAAACTCAATATTCCACCACAATCAAAGGAAGTAAAGTAGGAAAGAAAAGCACCATGCTTCATAAAGCTCCACAGTTGACCAGTGACAATTTTATTGTTTATTTATCTGATGTCATCAGATGGAGAACGTAAGTAATTTTTGTCAGAAGTTTAAGTAGCCTGAACATTAAATTTGTAAAGGCTCTGAAAATTTATTTGAATACACTGCAAACAATGAATACACATAATTTAAAATCATATTTGAAGGGATAATAGAATCTCCTTACCTACAAGATGTACTTCAGTTGTACACAGGCTGCATGCATTTTCCAGTGTGATGAATTATTATAATTGCTTTTGGCAAATTAAGATGCATTTTTTCATTGAGTGAGTTAGCTACAATAGATTGGCTGAAAATGGCAGATGACAAGACAATGATAAATAAGAAATTAGGCATATGGGAAAGCTTCTTTTAAATTTTCTCTGTAATCACTTTGTGTCATGGTAGCCTTTCTTATCAATGTGAGCTTTATTAACCAACACAGACACACAGAAACATTCTTGATAAATGAAGAGTGTGGAAGCTACCTGTTCCTCCAGAGCCATATAGGACTGGTAAAGGAGGAATCAAAACTATACTATTAATTTTAAATGAGACCAGACATACTGTATTTCAAGACTTCAGCATGGTTAGGACTCATCTTACTAAAATCTGAACAAGTCTGTTTGCTTACTGCTTCTTCCTTGTTGTACCTAAATTTTTCTGGAAATGCTAACTGAAATTAAGAGGCATTCTGAAGTTCTTGCATGTCAAAGCATCCTCTGTTTTTGTTATGAGCTGACAAGAGGAATTTCGGATGCATTGATCAAAGGAGTTCTTTCAGACAGGATGTAGTAAGGTCATAGAATGAGAAAAAAGGACATGGATCCTGGGCAAGCTACTTAACATTATTAATCACAATACAGAATGGATCTATTTGACCTTCCAGTGCTTATTGTCTCCCCATCTCTGGTGATATATGTTTAAATATTTTCTTTATATATAAAATATATATACATACATTTTTTTTCTAACATCAGGAAGTTGTTAGAGGAAGAATATCACAGCAAAACATTTAAGGAGCTCAAGTGAATTTGTTAAGGAGAATGTTAAATGAATCAAATGTTCTCTCATTGTGTACGTACGAAAATATGAGTTTAATCTAACAGACAAAATAATTTCTACAGTTAATACGTGAAAGCTGATGCTGGAGCAATAATCTCATGTTTTGTTAATACGAAACTTAACCACAGGAACAGCTTACCAAGGATGGTGCATTTACCTTCAGGAGACACCTTTAAGCCATGACTGGGTATCTCACTTTAAAGCATTCACACCTTATTCATTCACAACATCAAGTTCAGCCTTTGCACTGCAAGAATTCTGACTGGTTAAATCAGCTTCTAAAATGTAGGAATCCATCAAGTAACCTGAGTACATGAAAACACACCATCCCAGGGAAAAAAAAAAACCTTACAATGCTCAAATCTAAACTCACTGTACAGTCACAGGGTACAGCATTATCTAACACAAGGTGTACTTTGGAACAGCATGACAAATGAATTGTCACAGACACCTGTATTACCACTCCATCATTATTTTTTTTTCACACAAAGTTGACCTCATGTACAGGTGTATGGTAGAGAAAGAGCCAAATGGATGGTGTCTTTGAGCAGAGAATATTTATTTAGAAATATCTTTGACTAGGTGGCATTAGGGTGCCTCAGGAGTCATTGTGGGAGTGACACCAGAGGAGTGGACTACAGTTCAGGAGTGAGGCGAGTCTGCATTGTGATCTGCATGCTGAGTCTGCTGCTGGCCGGGGTGATGTCAGGTCTCCCAGCTAATGACTAGAATGAATGGTCAGTTCTCTGAATGTTATTTGTTTTAAAATACCAATCTTAGGATACGTTATCAAGCTTTTTTTAATAACAATGTTGACCAAAACTTTCATCTTTCCTAAAGAAATCTGAGATGCTGCCTTTCTCAGGACAGCTTCTATTCACCAGTTTGATGCCTAATATAATAGGCATCTATGTAATACTTATGCTTATCCTAACACCATTTGCTCTTTCTCTGTTAGAGGAGAATGTGGTGCCTGTCAGATTGCAATAGAAGACTTCCTGGGCCTTTGTGCTCTGAGAAACTGAGTGCCAGCTTTGAACAACCTGAGTGAAGAGAATGAACATCCACTAATGCAGACCTTGTTTATACGAAGGCTGCTCAGACTTGTCATTTGACTTGGGTGCTGCTAACATCTGTTTGCATTGAATGCTTATCCCAGTTTTTGTCACAGTCTGTAATGGAAAAAATAGAAAGTTGATACTTAATGCCTTGCCATCTTCCTGAAAGGTATTTGCAAGACTCTGTACCTGCAAAGGATAAAGGATTGTTTCATTATTTTTTAAATTCTTGTAGTGTTACAACAAAAGAGAAAAAAATAGTAATGAATACCCCCCTGACAGTGGTACATCACTATTCTTTATGTGTACATACAGTGTCCCATGAGCTCAGATTGCCAATTCTGCTTCTCAGATGTAAATGCTACTGTCATCTCACTGTTACAGTCACAGGAGCCAGGCATTTGAGTCAAGTCTGGTCAGAGCCCGGAGAGAAGACTGAGTGAGCAAGAGGTAAAATGATAAATCCCGCAGCTTGCTTGTCTGCAGCTAAAGTAGAAGTCTGAGCATAATCATTTAGCAGGTCAAATTACAAGCAGATCTTCTTGGTTACTGACCAGAGAGAGGAGCCTTGTTTAAATCATTTGGGAGCAGTGAGGTAGGTGACATAGCACTCATGGAGCTGCTTAGCCACAACAAAACCTCTTAGTGCTAACATTAAATCACTTGCGATGTGTTTCACGGGGAGGCTGAGAATTGCCCTGCTGCTCAGTGACTTGGAATGCTAATGGATTCCTGGGAACTGATTTCCAGTGCAGACGTGCTACCAGTCTGTTGAAAAGTTACTGTAAAATTTGTTTTCTGCACAACTAGAGAAGGGTGAATATACTAGGCTTACATGCGTAGTATTTATTACATAACAAGCTAATGTGCTGAGTCACAGAGGCCTGTTATAAATCACATTTATCAGGCACCTCTGCCCTACCTGCTATTACCCTGTAATTCCTTTCCAAGGAATCTGTTCTCACATCCTAAATCTCAAAGTAGCAGAGACAAAAGGTACAAGGGACTTTCAGCTTGCCAGTGGAACAGGAGTATGCAGAAAGTTCTTTCACATTCTGCAAATTCCTTATGAACCACAGAGAACTATCTCAGCTCAATATTTAAAATATATCCAATCAAAATTTTCTGCTATGATTTCCATAAAGAGAATTCTCAGGATAATTTTCTCCAAGGTACCTAAGTCACACAACTCCTTCTCTAGATTTTTGTTAATTATAACTATTGATATCTTAGTATGGACTGATGCACCTAATGCTTCTAATTCAACTAAACATTAATGACCTTAGGCAGCAGGATTATAATGATACATTGATGCAGTGCTAGATCTAAAATGTGAAGAGCAGAACTCTTTAATTGTGGTTGTGTGGTGGGATTTTTTCACGCAATATGGAAATATGCTAGTCAGGAACTGTTCTCGTTTTGGCTGGGATAGAGCTAATTTTCTTCTCAGTAGCTGCTGTGTTTTGGATTAAGTATGTGAAGAATGTTGATAATGCATTGATGTTATTAATTGTGGCTAAAGAGACCAAGGACACGCTCCACCTTCCCAGGTTTCACCAATATGCAAATACAGGAATCTGGGGTGGGTATAGCCAGTACAGTTGACCCAAACTGGCCAAAGAGAATATTCCATACTACAGACGTCATGCTCAGTATTTAAGTAGAGGTTGACCCAGGGGCCATGTTCTTTCTCTCGCTCCTTTGCTTGCTGCTAGCTTTCGTTTCTGTGATCACTGCTTGGGACAGGCTATATTGGCTATTGGGTCATTGGGTGATGAGAAATTGTGCATCATTTGTTTTGTATATTTTAGTACGCTGATGTTTTGTTATTATTATCATCTTCCTTTGCTATCCTAGTAAACTGTCTTCGTCTCAACCCATGTCTTTTCCTTTCTTCCTAATTCTCTCCCCTGTCCTGCTGAGGAAGGGGAGGGTAAGCAAGTGTCTGTGTGGTATTTGATTGCTGATTGGGGTTAAACCACAACAGGAACAAAGATATGTCTCTGTTCAACACTGTCTCCTGCCTTGTAGAAGTACCAGAACTCTCCAGAGTATATCTGTCATTGAGTTACCTTGTGCTATACAAATGGATTTGAGTCATTTAAGCTCTTCTATAAATATCAAGCATGAAATCTTATGCATAGAGGGGTTACAAAGAAACAAAAATATTTTCTGCAAATGTTGTGGGATGTAGTGAACTACGATGTAAATAATATGGAGGTTTTGACACAGGTTTGAATGACTTCAAAAAAATTGTTTATGGCTTGGAAATAATTCAGCCATCCTTATTATACATTAAAAAGTTGAAAAAAACCTTTACTGAACATCACCACATTGTCACTTTATATTCCTGCCTTATATTTTAAGCTAACAGTTTCAGAGACAGTTGGTCTCGGCCACCAACTGCAAGAAGACATGGGTCATGACTTTCCCAGCACAAGGACAGGAGCATACAACCAGAAACTATGTATTCAGGCTAGGAATAAACCCAGAACCTTTCTGCCTTGCCAACTGCCCTGGCTTCCACCCCAGAACAATGAAGAGATTAAGGAAGTCAAGCTTTTTCGGGGGTCTAAACTGACTTACAGGAGAGACAGAAACTTTTGTTGCTTTGGTTGCTGGCCAAAACCTGGTATTAATCCCTTTATTTGATCCTGCTGCTGATTAACACTCTTAGTCTCACTGCTGCTGCAACTTCCAGTCTTCCCCTTTCTACCAGTATGCTCCTTTCTTTAGACCAATAGATGCTTTCCCCCCTCCCCCTCTCTCTTAGGCTTATTTCTTTCAGTCTCATTTCCTCAACTCCTGGCCCTACCTCCTCCTTGACTGGTGACAGAATCATTGTACTCTGATAACTCCATTTCTCTCTCCTACTGTCTTTTTGAGAAGCAGCATCACTTCTGTAGCCCTTTCTCAGGAGCATGAGATGAGGATGCTTTTTTCCATACGAATCCAAAGGTTGTTTTTATGTGTATGTCATCTACTTTCTTTAACTTAAAAATTCTCCATCACACTACTGTACGAACAACTTTGCTGCTGTAACAGGCAAAAATACTGAGATGAGTTTGGAAGAATACTTTATAATAAGAATAATTTTCTTCTGTAAAGAGAAAAAAACATACAAATGAGGATTTTTTTTTTCTATTCTGAATCACTTTATTAAGTCTTTACTAAAGACTAATTAAATATTATTTAGAAGGCTACTGAACCTAGATTGCAATTTGGGTTTACTAGGTATTTTATTGATACTAATGATAAACAATTCACATAACAAAGTTTTTAATCAACAAAAAGAAAACAGACAGAATACGAAAGGACTTCTCAGTGAGAAGCAACTCACATGAGATCACTCAGTCAGTTTACTGTTGCACCAAATCATAAACACAGTAATGATATAGAAAAACCACTAGGAGCAGAAGGCACTTGTCTGAATTTCCAGCCCAGGTATTAGGTTAGACTTACTTTCTCTCAGCATCAAAGGTTCTTATAATGAGCAAGCAGTGTTTCTCAACTAAAATTTTATCTTGTTTCCTTTAAGTCAACAGCAAAATTTTCATTCACTTAAGCAATGCAAATATCAGGCTTGATTGTCCTAATTAAATTAGTTATAAGCACCAGAGTAGCACAATCTGACCTTCATGTGTAAAGTGAATGCATATGGACTTTCCATAGATAAATTAATTGGAAAAATGATTAAGAGGAAAAATGGACTTGCAGTACTTACATCACCCCTGCATTATGCTAATACCTCATATTACAGCAGTAGCAGAAAGCTTACCTATTGTACTTACATCACCCCTGCATTATGCAAATAATTCTTGCTACAGCAACATCAATCTGATGATGCATTAACATATCTATCTCTGAAGTGATGTACAGTAGCACTGATGATATGCTAGTTTAAATCATTGTCAAAGTGATACTGCTGTAATGCTGCTGTGTTGATGATTTGATATAATATATTGCTGGAGAAACATCATGCTGATTACATGCCAGTGTAATATATCATTACTTTCCTGTCACCATGAGGATATTGTAGAATAAGCTACAGAAAAGGAAGGAAGAAAATCTGACAGAAGGGATCTCTTAGAGAAGCAGAAATTCTAAGTATCCATTAAAAAGATAACTGCTTATTTAGTCACAGAGGATTTAAGGAAAACAAGAATATAATTTTGCCATAATCAAGGATGGAGAGATCTCAATTTAGGCTTCCTAAATTCTTTCTGCAAATAAAGCAATAAGAAATTAGAGAAGTGATGTGCAGAAGTAAATGGCTCTGAGATAGTCATAACCACCTTTGCTGGTTTACATTTCTGTGGATCTATAAAGCAGCCTGAAAGGAGAACTGAAAGCACATGAGCTAGATTAACAGAAACTAAGGTAGTTAAAGACTGACCCCCAGAGACACCTGAACATACTGACTCTTTAGAAAATACAGAGCACATCTTTTATGTGGTTTTGGTATGCAGATGGATAGTTAAGGAATAGAAAAAGATATTTCTTCTTGCCTCACAACCCAGTAAAACTCTAATCCGTTCTCTCTCTCCTCCCCTCCCCCCCTCAGTTCTCAGCAGAGCAAAACAGCAATACGTTGTGATTCTTCACATGTGTATGTGTGTGGGAGCAGGCTTAGCAAAGGTCCCTGACTCTATTTGAAGTGAGGGATTTGGAAACATGTTTAACTCCCCCAGGAATTCTGCCATAAGAAAAACCTAAATCTTTGGGGTTGCTATTTCCTGCAAGCAATCCAAGGGCTTCGTACTCTTGGACAAGGGAAGTCTAGAGACCTTGAATGCTCTTCCTTGAGATAATATCCATGGAACTTTACAATTCAGGAAAGTAAAACTCCCTGGATCATCAAACCTTAGGAGTTCTGAAATTCCTGACTTCCCAAGTATGTATTTTTATAAGCAATTATCTGTCATGATCTACTTTTATAATACCTTTTTTTTAATACTTTTACCATCACTGTCTGCCAAAATAGTAAGAAAAAAAAAAATTCCTTTTTTCAGATGATTCTTCCGCAGCAGAGCTCTCTGTGCACATTCCATGTCCAAAAGTCATTGAAAAGCGTATGACATAGTGTTGACACAGTAATCTTTAGAAGGGTGTCCCTTAACATTCAGTGTGTTTGCTTCTATTCTGTTGTAAGGGACAGTATCAAAGAAGAAGAAGAAAATGAAGAAAGCGAGCTATGATCGCATTTCCTGGGTACACCTAACCAGGAACTAGTCATGAACTCAAGAGCTGTTCAAACTCTGGGAGGCCACAAGGTTGGACTTCATAATGAGGTGAACTATTCCAAGAAAGGGACTTACGTTCCTCATTTTTTTTTTTTTAATTAAACTCAAATATTAGTCACTCTGAAGAACAAAGTGTTTGAGAGAGAAGAGAGGCTTTATTCTATTTCCAAGCCTTTTGCTGGTTTAGTGTGTTTGGGTTTCTGCTCCCCAAAACAGTTTCCAGTGTAATGCTATGCCTTTACTAAAGAATTTATTTTTTATTTTCAAATATCAGAAGGATCTTTCTAAAGCTTCCATTCCTACTGCTATGGTCACTGCTATAGTGATCTATGACCCAAGTTAAAGCTATTTTAGACTTTCTTGTTCCCTTGATAGCTGGAATGGAAGGTAGGAGAGATGAACATTATTTGTGACACCTTTTAATTTTTTTCTTAAATGTCTGATTTTCAATTAGCCCAAGAAATATCTTTCTCTTCCATAGAGAAATTTAGTTGATTGTCTCTTAGAGTAATTATAGAATCTCTGGGAAGCAACACTGGAGATTCAGAATGTGAGGATATTTCTGTTTAGCAAGTTATCATCAATCACCTTGTGCTGTGCTCCTGGAAGTGACATGTTCTGTATGAGATGGGAAATTAATGTCTTCATCATTTTGGTATTAAACATCTCCAGACACTTTCATAAAATTAGTAATATTAGTACCAAGTTACTGGTCAGATTTGAGGTAATTATGCCTTTCCAATATAAAATTCATTCTTATGCTTCATCTATATACTTCCTGATCTGCTTAATGCTTCTGTAGGTGACTGAGCCATTATTGTGTTCCCCTGCTGAAATGACCACCTGACAGCAGCAGCAGCAAATTGATAATTAATGTAATTCTGTGGTGTTTTTACTTAAAATCTTTCTACTTTTGAGACTTACCTAAGATAATCTCAAATATAGAGTTCAGACTAAATATCATTTTAAATCCTGAAAGTATTTTACTTCAAAGATTCTTGGCTCTTACCTTTCTCCAGTACAGCTCCAGTACATTTCCCATTTTATCTAATAGAACATTAAAATCAGTCAAAAATAGACATTAGAAGAAATAGAAATAACTGGCACAAACAATAGAAAAAATTGCCACATGCTAGGTCCTTCAGGAAAGGTAATGAAAAACTGTTTGACAAATATATTATTGTATAAATCTGAATACATTCCTGGAATATGGCTTCTGCTGTTTGTGAAAAAGAGTAAAGAAGAAGCAGATGTTTTTTACTCTTAGTTGCTCCTGCCTAATATGCTGTTGCTGTCACATATTTGACTGCTTGAGTTAGTGGTACACATATGTCAGTGGGTGTCCTAACCCAAAGTCACAGGTTTATTTGATCGCTTCACAATTCCTGCTGCTCACACAGGATGCAGTGATTAGAATAAAGCCTCACAAGACAGTGCCCTGTGGATGAGCTATAAATATAGCACCGTTGCTACTTTTGTATAACTTTCTTTAGAACAAAACTGAGCAGACAGCTTGGCAGTCTAGCATCAGGTTGCTACATGCATTAGGTTGCTACATGGAAGATTCAATTGTCTTGTGTTCCTTACTAGAACAAAGCTATTCATTTCTTCTAAAACTGAACAAGGAATTTTATTAATGGATAATAATTTCCTTAATTTTTTTTCTCCCTGTGGACAATCACTCTTTCACACATTCACTGTGGACTTTTTTCTTGGAGCAGTCCATACCTTGGTCTGCTTTCCCACTGCAATTCTTAGGAAACAGTAGATGTATCTTCATACTTACTTCAAATTTGGGCCTAATACTAAGCTCCTGTGTGAACAGTCTGTAGAAATTCAATGTACATTGAAAAATCAATCAAGAAAATAATGATAGTTACTTCCAACCACAAGGCTTCCAGATAGATGAGATATGTGGAAAAAGCATGCTCTGAACTAAAAAAAAAAGTGAAATATCTTGCATTGTGTAGGAAGAACCGTTCTAGATCTCTCTAGCCGTATGTTCACTCTTTACCAACTGGTGATAGCGATTGTCTAGGGAAGAATTTAAGACTACGACAAGTATATAGTGATGCTTCCCCAGTCTGTTCTCTATAATTTGACCATCTGTGGGTTAGTTTTACACTTTAATGATTCAGACTCAAAAAGGTTTTGAAGAAATCTTCCTACCGTCTTCCCAGCCTTGAAGGGAAAATGGAGAGTGTTTACAATTAATATTTATCAAATAAAAAAAAAAAAAAGAAAATAAAAAACCCCTAAAACATCCCCATGCCCCCCCCCAACTGCCCCCAAACCCAACAGATACTCAAGAGTACCTAATAGAAAGGAGAGATGCAAGGGTCAGAGTAAATCTAAATATCATAACTTCTATTTAAAATGAGAAAGGACTGGGGGAAGGGTTATTCTGCATCCAGATGCTTCTGAATCCTTCACAATCTCCATTTTCAGTGCAAAGTGTTTGCTATCTACAGCACCATTTTCCACACCAGGGGAAACAGCAAACTGTGTTCGATCATTTGCTGCTTCCTTAATCAAACAGGCTGAAATAACGAGCTGCAACAACTGACTGAACTGAAATAGTACGCCACGTGAAACCAAGAAGCTGTACTGATTTATTTCTGTAAAACAGGCATTTATTTCACTTGTTATGAACTCAATGATAGTTATTTTACTCTTCAGTTATTTTCTCCATGAATGGAATATGATTCAAACTTTGCAGTCTTAACAATTAGTCTTAACCAGCACTGATAAGAATAGATTTTTTTTTAATATAAGATTAATATTACAAATATATTATAATATTATAAGATTAATACACAAGTGATCCTCAGGACATTTTCAGATTAAAAAAAAACCAAACTGTTGGAAAAAGAAATATAAACATTTCATAGTATTTTACCCCACTGTTTCACTACAAATGTTGATGTCTGCCTTAATTCATAGATGAAATTACAGAAACACAGCAACAGTTTGATTAGACATCTTCATAGCTTTAAGTAAATGCGTACAATTCAAGTGATTACCTTCCTGGCCCTACCACACTCCTAAGAAATCTCTTAAGTGTTCTGAACCAGGTTTGTCTGTAAAATTTGTCTATGTCTTAGTAAATCAAACATGTTTATACTGTTTCCCTGACACAAAGGTCAACTGGACAGAATGGACCATGTCCATACTTTTAAGGACTGTGTCTATCAAGTCCCAAAACTGCTTATGAAGGGTAGTCCCTTTCATACGAACACCCATAGATCTAGAAACTGTTGCTAAACCACTATTTTTAGTAGCGTTAACTGCCCCTTACCAAATTCATGCCCAGAACATGCAAATAACTGTATGAAGGATCAAATACCTGGAAACATTTCTTGACATTGTTTTTATTACTATTATAGATGCACATTGACATATATGTATATTTACTCCATCACTTAGTGTTGTTCTGGCCTTTGGTCTCCTGAATCTTTATAGGCTGCTTTTCCATGATTTCACGATATACACAAAGGGAAACGTTTTCAAAGTCACAAGAGATGTCTATAGAAATTTCTGTTTCTATATTTATCAACTCCTGTAAAGCTAGTTGACCTTAACATCATTGAAAATGACTGTATGAAGAAATAATCTATACAGTTATTCATTTTTTTTTTAATACTGAAACAAATAAGCAAAGAAATAACTCATAGACAGTAAAGGACTATTTGTAAATTACCTCTGCTAGATGACTTCAGTAGAGATAGGTTTTGTGGTATATAAGTGATGGAGTAAATATACATATATGTCAATGTGGTATATTGTTTGTGGAAGATACCTTGGAAATGACCAAAATTACTAGATGTGATGCTTCTAGTACCTAATGAAAAGCTATTGACAGAGGATTAATAAATCTCTTGGGAGAAAAAAAAAAAAAAA